>VXBZ01005243.1:204430-236810 GCA_013399135.1 Heliornis fulica | reverse complement strand
AGAGAAGATGTGTAGGGATGCTCCCAGTTCTTTCTGTGATGCACAGGTGTTTTTTTTTTCAATTATCCAACAAGTTTGTAGTTGATGAAATTTACGTAGGGGCTTGGGAAGAATTGGAAACTATATTTTAGTCTTCTGCACATGTGCAAATGGATTTTATTAGAACTGGAGGGCTTAAAATATAATTACTCCTCTGCCATAAGGGTTCTGCCTGGGGAGGGGTTTCTGGGAGTGGGGAGACAGGCAGCGCTGCCAAGCCATGTTCACGTTTCCACTCCTTGTGGCTTGCTTGGGACTGAATGTGGGCTCTTCAGCTTGACACTCGGGCTCAGACAAAGCTTTGGGTGCATTTAACCTCCTGTTGAAATATTGCCAATATATGAAAACCCTCCTGTTTTCCTTTCTTGGGTTTGGTGGGACTGGGTGTGTTGTAACACAGGTCATCCTTGTCAACTAAAATGGTGCCTTGGTGGTGTTATCAGGGCTCCCTGGCTTAGTTAAGCCTTGAGGAGCAGCCTAGAGCTCCACACCTTGGAAGCCTGGACAAAGTCACTGTGGTCCAAGATGACTGTGAGGGAGTCAGAGAGGGAGCAGCACCTCTTCTGGAGCAGCCAATGCTCTGAAATGCATCACCTGAGCAGGCCATGGCAGGGAGGCTTCGCTCCCATGTCTTCTGCTAGTGTAGGAAGGAAGCTACATTGCTTGACCTTCTGCAGCTCATGGGATGGCTTGTACGGTCATTTCTCTCCCACTACACTTGAGCTGGCACTGTTCTCCACCCAAGGCATCCTTTGTATCTTTTCAGGATGGAAGCTTTGACCTGAGTGAAAAAAATCTCTGGACTGGTCTGCCTGGTGTGTGCTGGATGCAGCAGTGGATGTTCCCATCTGTTGTCTATCCCACCATGCTGGTGTCAGGAGGGTGAGCAGTAAGTCCAGTCCGAGCAGAGCTGCTGGGAGCACAGCTGCAGTCCAGCTCTCCCACCGTTCGGCTCACTGGCCCGGTTCCTGAGAAATGAGCTGTTACGCTGGGGAGCGGAGTGGGGAGGAGAAACTACTGCCCAGAGAGTGCACAACAGCTGGGATCTTGACATGGACCCCCTCAAGGCTGAGGCACTCTCTCTCTCCGTGGCAGAGAAGGTCTCGCTTGGTAGGGGATCTACAGTCTCCTCCCCTGGACCTCAAATCCCCCAGCGTGCTGGAAGAGCGGGTGCTCTCCCGCTGAGTCTGGCTCCATGATCAGCTGCGGGTCTCTACCCTGTGCTGGCTCTGAGACTTGGCCCTGGGCTGCTCTGGTTTCGCTGCCATCTGAGTAGCTTTGCCCCTGGCCAAAGGGTGCCGAGGGACAGCTTGTGTCCCCAGCCCCTAACCGATGGCAGGCATCTGCTGAGAGCAGTGGGCAGGTAATTTTCCACGTCCATCTTGGACTGCATATGGATAAAATTAGGGGAAAGGGAAGACTGGAAAAGAAACAGACTGTTTCTGCAGGAACAAATGAGTGCATTGAAAGGGAAGGGGAGGGAGGAGAATCTCAGCCCTTTTCCCAGCTCCCTTGCAGATTGAATAAGATGTCCAGTGCCCCAAGTACCAAATGGTCTCAATTTGCTCCTGCGTCAAATAGAGCTGGTTCTCAGTTGGCTGGGGCCTTGGCAGGGCCATGAGGATGTGTTTCATAACAGCAGCTCTTGTCAAGGACAACAACAACAGCATCAAAAACCTGTTGAAACCGTCCTATGTCCAGAACAGAAAACACACGCAAAGAGGCAAAACTCCCCCGGTGGAAAAGCCGATGCAATTAGCCCTGACAAGCTCTGCAAGCGAGAGGCAGCCAAGTGGTGGAAGAGGAGGGGACAAATAACCCACCATCATTTTATAGGCAAGTGTAAATGGGTCATTAGCTGTCTTTGAACAAAACGTGCCTCAGTGGGGAAAGCAGGGGGACAGGCCTGGCTGTGGGGAATGTTGCAGAAAGCCTGGCAGAGCTTCCTGTGGAACACACTTTCTTGAGATGCCGGATTAAATGATTGCTTTGCTTTCTCTCTGCTCAAGGAGTCCTCCCGGGATTCTTGCCTTCAAGCTAGGGTTAGGGTGGCAAGGCACACTTGGAGCTCCTGTCCTGACTGTTGAAGTGAAGGAGGACAGCTCTTGAAGTCAGCTCTGAGCCTCTCCATGTCAACTTCTCCATTAGAAGTATTGATCTGCTGTAGGGTCTCCTGAATAGATACGACTAATGGTGAGCTGAGGGTCCTCCTGCTTAGGACTTTGCTGGGGTAGGACTTGCAGAGGAACTGGGGAAGACAAAGAGCGTTCTCCTGATGTTAGAGCTCAGCTGGGAGCAGTGAGAGCAGTTTGGTGTAAAGCTACAGCAGTGGTTACTAGAGGAAGGATACAAGCAAGTTTGTTTGCCCAGACCTGGAATCAAAACCTGCCTATATCAACAGTACCTGACCCTGTCTGGCTGTCCCTGCCACCCACAGCACTTCCCCTCTCCATGCAGCCTGGGCAGCAGTGCTATAGCATCCCATTACTGTTTCCATGATCTAGTAAGGAAGAACCAGGGGCAACCAACTTGAGCTGAGGGAGCTGGGTCTCTTTAGCTTGGAAGAGACTGAGGGGTAACCTCATTAATATCTATAAATATGTAGGTTTTATCCCTGTGAGGGTGGCAGAGCCCTGGGACAGGATGCACAGAGAGGTTGTGGAGTCTCCTCTGGAGACATTCAAGACCAATCTGAACACATTCCTGTGTGTTAATCCAGGTGATCTTGCTCAGGCAGTGGGCTTGGACTGGATCATCTTTCAAGGTCCCTTCCAGCTCCTGACATGCTATGAATCTGTGAACCTTCAGGGCTTTTTAGCTGAGACTAAACTGAATTCCTGCTGTCTGGTCTTGACAGGGAACCTGGCATTGCCTTTCTGTGTTGTCAATAGACATGCCCTAGGAAGGGTGGCCTGGGTGAATTTGACTTTCGATTGTCTTGAGCCTCTCCTGGTCTCCCTTGGTGTAGTAAAGGTGCTCTCAGAAGGAGTTTCAAAAAGGGCAGTGACCTGGAGAGCTGGATGTGGCTGCTGCAGAGCTGATCAACCTGCTTCATACAAAACTGCCCTCTGTGGCCATATCAAGGCCGTTCAAGACATCATCTGAAGTCCTGTGCGCTAGGAGCTGAGACATTCCTAGGACTGCTACATTCCTGAGCTTCCAGCTCAGCTTCCAGCATCAGCATTTTGGGGCATGTCCAAGCCTGGAAGTTCCCATCAGATTCCAATGTTTGACAGGCATTGTTGGATCTACTGCCTTCAAGTGGGTCTAATTATTTTTCAACCCTCTTGTTCTCTTGACCTCCACCATTTTCAGTGGCAGTGAGTTCTGTTGTTTAACTGCATGCTGGGAGAAGATGTTTCATTTTGCAGTGTTAAACCTATTGCCTGATCCTGCTTCTGCAGGTCCTTTAGGCTTTGGACTCTAGGGAATAATGACTGGCTTTTGTATCCCTTCGTAGATGTTCTTTTGGTGCGACTGCCCTGTATGTTTTGTCTCTCTGTCGCCTGTTCATACCTTCTCCAGACATCCCTTGTGCATACTGAGGAACAGCATCCTGGTAGCACTTGGTTGATCACCATTGCAAAATGCACTTTTTTCCACACTTTTTGTTTTCTATCACCCCCTCCCTTTTGTGAGGACCTTAATTTAGTTATTTTGAAAAAATAATGAAATGCGTTGCACTTCTCCTGGTCTTCCCCACTGCTCTCTTGCAGTTCCTCATGTCTTGCTTGGCATAACCTGCTTCTGGTCTCAGGATTTCTCCTGCAGCCCCCCTCAGAATTTGCATTTGCCAGTTTTTTTTGATCCAACCCGAGCAGCACCTCAGATTGTCATGTTTGGGCTCTATCAGAGCTCTTAGGTGAATTACAGCCTGGTCCTGGCAGCTGCTTTTTATCATGCATACCTTGACTTCAGACAATTCAGGTCTCTCATGACCTCTTCACAGTGAGCAGAGGTCTGTCATTAGTTTTTCTGTGCCGGTTTTATTTTCCTGGGTGTGTTTAACAACGAAGCACATCGTGTGCGAGTGTGTGCTGGGGGTGGGAGCACAGCTAGCAAGAAGTGTGCCTCAAGCAGCGAGCCCCCCGCGTTTGTTTGGATTGTTTGCTTTCTGGTCTCCCCACGGAAGATCTGAAAGTTTCAGTTTACTTGTCCTGTGAGAAGGGTGAAACAGCTGGACTCAGAAGATCAGTACCTCCCGCTCACTCTCTCTTAATACATTTTTAATTGACTCGTGATACCCTGGATCTTACTCGGCAGTGTTGTCAGCAGCCTGTTTCCAAACAGCTGGCTGCATCCCGCTAGGAGAGAACCCACAGAGTGGGAGTGGGGGGAGACCTCCTCTTGGCCATTGTGCAGGAGTGCTGCCAGATTTGTTTTATTCTTCTTATAAACTTAAAATACTTCCCCTTGCCTGTTACAAGTACTGACTGGTTGCAGATCCCAAGCATGTGTTTCTCGGGTTGACTCATAGGGACGTTCTTCTGAGCCCGACCTTGAGGTGCTGAACTGTCGAGTTGCCTGTTGCCTGTGTACCTGCATCAGCACTGCCCTTGCTGTGCTTGGTGATGCACCCAGATGCTTCTTCTCATCTGAAACTTCCTGGGAGATCTCTACCAGACACACCTACAAACTGGTCTGGGCTCTGCTGGAGCTTTTCAGGATGAAATGGGCTTTTTCCTGGATGAACGGGATTGGCACTGTTTCACACCTGCATGTGCAGTGGCCAGACAATGAAGCCTCTCCTCTAGTCATGGGGGAGAAAAATAACACTCTGATCCTTAGTGAAGCAAGAATTTCTTTCCCAGGTTTCTCCATTTTTTTAAACAGAGACTTTGAGGATGCTCAAAAACTGTCCCTGAGGGGTCCCAGGCTGACACCGTTGAGAGCAGTGGGACTGAGCGGCACTGCTGACGCCACTGAGGTTGTCCAGGTCACATGCAGTCTATGTCCCACCTCGGCTGGCTGTTGGTGCTTAGCCCTCCAGAGGGCTGGGAACATCACATTTGAGCAGAGGTGACGTAAACCAGATTGTTCTGAGCACTGCCTGTTCAGGGCAGTCTTTGGGTGCAAGTATCGTTGTGATGGAGACATCCTGCTGCTGAACTTGCTGTCACTGATGGACAGCTGGGTGTTTGTAAAGAGCCTGTGCGAAGCAGGGACTGGACACAGCAGCTGAGAGGTGTTTGGTACATAACTCAGATAAGGTCTCCTGGGAATGCTGGTGAAACTTCTTAATTTAGCCTCAGCAGAAAGGGGACCATCTATTATACACAGAGATGCAATATGCTGGAGGGAAAATGTTTCTCTTCAACACACAAGGTCATTGAAATCTTCCTTCCCCTGCTAATCTGTCCAAGTCTTTGATGCTTACAAATCTGACTTAACACAGTAGTTTAGTACTACTGCAGATTTTTCTCCATTTCTGTTTTTTGCCTGGTGGTAAGTTCTGCCGGACAGTGGGCCAGGCTATTTGTTCTTCCTTGCTGTGTCTCTTGATGAAGGTTTGATTTGAAGATAGTGCTTCATAAGCAGTCTTTCTCTACCCCATTTACACATCCAGAGACTGTGCTGCTTTCTCTAGCACTTGTTCTCTGCTCTAGCTCCTTCCCGCCCCAGTTCCTCAGCCTTCTGTGGGGTTTGCTCCATATATTGTCACTCAGTTTCCCCATCCCCATCCAGTAACAGACAGCACATCCCAAGAAAAGAAAGAAAAAAAGCTAAACTAAAGACATGTGAGTGCTGTTGCAGCCAGGGTTCCTCTGTCAGGTAGGGAGCACGTTGGAGCTCTGCATAGCCTAGCAGCATGATCACAAGTCCTTCTGTGACCCTGGCCTGTGCTTCTCAGTAGTCCCAGAAACACAACGCTTGTGTCAGAGTTTGTTCCTTAGCCACTCTGCCTGGAACTGAAGCCTTTTGCTCTGGAGAAGGAACCTGCAAGCTTCATGCCTGCTGTGCACAACGAACACATGCAGAAGGCCACGTCCTCTCCCAGTGATGCGCTGGTACGCTTCTGGGGACAGCAGTTCAGTAGCATGGGTTTGTGCTTCTGCAGGCAAAACTCACGAGAGATCAGTCACTACCCACCTGGCTGAAATGATAGGTGGTTTGGTTTATTGAAAATAAACAGTGTAAACTGCACAGATATGTTTACAGCAGTGAGCTGCTGCTTTTAAGGGGGTTCTATTTATCTGAGATTTCCTTCTTAGTCTTTCATTTCTTCTTCCCTGGAGACTTCTAGTGCCAGCAGACAGGTCTCCATTAGTTGTTTACATGCTTTGTCTCAAACCATGGTGTTGGTCACTGGTCTCTGCCTTTCCAGCCATGTTCTTATAGCTCACTGAAGGAGTTTGTTGCCTCCTGTGGTGCCGCTGTGTAATGCTGAACCATCTACCTCCTTCTATCCCATGCAGAATGAGGTGTTCTTCACCTTCTCTGGGTGGGATGTCCATCGAAAGAGCTTTGGATGGGGTGTTCAGATGGTATGCATGCTGCTGCCATGGTCTGGAATGGGTTTGGGCCGAAGGTGACCGGAACGGGCTGAAGAGACCACTGCTCAGCCCCTGGATGCTTGCTTTTTCGGCCCAACCTTTTTTTCTTTTCATCCAGAGCTGAGGGTCCAGGTGGTATAGTACATGTGGCACATGTACTCTAGCTGCTTGATGTTGACTGCACCTTGTTCTGAAGACCGCTGAGAAAAGCTCCGCTTAAAACACAGTGGTGTTGTTCGGCTCCAAGTAAGAGCCTGCCAGCTCTGATCTGAGGATCAGCCCGTTGATGTTTTGCTCTGACAGGGGGAGGCTTCCATGTTGCTGCCCAGGTGAGCCTGCTCATACTGAGATACTGGCACGTTGCTCTTTAGGCTGAAACTTCCAGGAATTTGTAGGTGGAAAGCTGACTCGCTGGCGTTGTCAGAGCCTGGTGATGGTGGTGGTGGTGGTGAATACAGAGCACGCTGCTCAAGCTGTGCTCTGCCAGCACGGGAACCTCAAGTTTAATAACAGCTTTGGAGTCAACTGGAGAGCAGCTATTGTTCCCGGGGCATTTTCACGCATATATTACTGCAAGGTTTTCCCCTCCTTTCAGCTAAGTACTTGAGGAAGGAGGAATGAGAGAAGCAAGCTGCCAGTGCCTGATGCGTAGTTCTTGGAGCAAATGGATTGGTTTATTTTGTTTTAAACAGCTTATTGCAAATATGGAGCAGCTGTGGGGTTTTTTTTTTGGATGACTTTTTTATTGAAACATGGGATCATCTTCCTATTAATTCATAGCATGCTTGTTATAGAAAAGATTCTAATATTGAAGAATTTCAGGGTAATTGGACTCTACTATGCTTTCCACTCCCTGATGTATTAAAATCTATTTAGTAAGCAGCCTGATAAGGAACCTGGGGTTCCTTCTGAGATTGAAATTAAGGCAGCCCACGGTTCCACACATCAGACCCATAAGGGATTTAGGTATCAAAGCCCCAGCTCTAAATATAGCCTATCTCCGGAGACATTCGATTTTCCCAGTGTCTTGTGCGCTGTACATCAAGGCTCTTAGTTACAGTTGAGTTCCCCCAGGATGTCTGATCTGAGCATCCCTACACATCTTCTCTGAGGAGCCTAGCCAGGGAGGAGCTTAGGGAGTCATGAAGTAGTGCTGTGATTCAGGTTTAGGCATGAAAAGAAGACTCTGAGATTCACAGAATCCCAGACTGGTCTGGGCTGGAAGGGACCCCAAGGATCATCGCGTTCCAATCCCTCTGACACAGCCAGAGCCACCAACCTCCAGGCCTGGAGCCACACAAGGTTGCCCAGGGCCCCATCCAACCTGGCCTTGAAAACCTCCAGGCTTGGGGCATCCCCCACCTCTCTGGGCAGCCCATTCCAGCCCCTCACCACTCTCTCTGTGAAGAACTTCCCCTGATCTCTAACCTGACCCTTCCCTCCTCCAGCTTCAATCCATCCCCCTTGTCCTACCACTCTCTGCCCTGGTGAAAATCCGATTCCCCTCCTGTCTCTACGCTCCCTTTAAGTCCTGGGGAGCTGCAGTGAGGTACCCCCCACAGCCTTCTCTTCTCCAGGCTGCCCCAGCCCAGCTCCCTCAGCCTGTCCTGGCAGGGGAGCTGCTCCAGCCCCTGAGCATCTCCATGGCCTCCTCTGACCCCTCTCCAACAGCTCCACATCTCTCTTGACTTGGGGGATGCAGCACTGCAGATGGGGCTTCCTGAGGACAGTCCCCTCCCTGTCCCTGCTGGACACCCCTCTGCTGATGGAGCCCAGGTTCTCTTCCAACCACAACACCCTAAGTGAATGTGCCGTTTGTTTAAGGTCCAGGAGAAAGCAGAAATTAAGGGACAGTGTGAAATGGGTTTTAGAAGCATGGTTGGGAAGGTGGTCTGTGACCTGGCTTTACTGGAGGCATTTGCCAAGCAGGTGTTATTGCTGCTTGGGTGGGAGGGGGGCAGAATTAATTTTATAGTGCAGAGTTTGCAAAGTCGTTGCTTGTGCCCTGTGAGGCTGAAGTTGGCCCGGCAATTCATTTATGAGGGTTATCTCCATTAGTCCTGCAAAAATGGTGTACTGATTCTAGTGGGTGCTGGACTGTGATGGCCTGGTCCTGGGAGGGTGTGACATGCCAACCACGCCGCTGCGTATTCTCAGCTGTTGTCCCTTGTCGAGACGTGAAATCCTCTAGTGATAAAAGTGTTTTTTTTATGGCTGGGAGTGTCTCTGCTGGCCTTCTCAAGGAGAGGAGCTGATTTTAGCACAGCTCCGTTGCAGGATGGATGTAGACACGACAAAGGAGCAAACCCTGAGTATTCTGCGGGAGGAACATAGTAAGCCAGTCTGGCACAGTGCTCTTGTAAAACCTGGCAGGTTAACCCTGACACTGTGAATAGCTCTTTGGGGTGAAACCTTGCTTTTCAGGTTCAGAAATCTGCTGGCCAAGCCCTCTGCCAAAGTGTGGCATGAATGAGGTGCCCTATATTTTCTCGACCTTCTGTCCATCCCTTCTCTGTGACACAGAGATAACTGCTAGATTTGCAGGGCTGGCCCAGGCTCTGTAGACCCGGCAGCCTTGGTCTGCAGGCAGAGGAGTTGTGGAAGCCCTTCCTTGCCTGCACAGCACTTCTCAGAGCTGTTTTGAAAAGGAGAGTGAATGGGAATTGAAGCCAGGGCTGCTGCAAAGCCCTGATGGAACCCCGGACTCATCTCCAGATGCTTCCTGCAAGTCATTGCTGGATCTGCTGGAGAGGAGGAGGAGGAATCGGGCAGTTTGCTTCCCAGGGTTAATGGCAGCCTTCAGAAACCCTCTGCCCACTTCCCCCCCATCCACTCTGCACACCCAGACTCTCAGCTCTGCAGTCTGGGAATGCTGGCCTCTAACATTTGGCCTCCCCCACGACTCTCGTTCCAGGAAACAATGCCCTAAATCTGCTTGCAGTGACAGCTTGTGGATTCCTACGGTGCGGCTTGTTAAAAGATCTGAATCCACTGATAGGAATTGGCCTGATAAAAGTGACTTTTTTTTACCTCCCCACTTAGCAGCTATAGGCAGCCCGGGGAACCTAGAAATTAAATTGGCTTTTTTTCAAGCCTCTTTCATGCAACAGAAACGGGACCCCTGCGGTGCAGTGCTGTGTTTCCAATTATATTTTGGGGCATGTTGCTAATTTTTGGCAGACAGAGAGAAGCAGGCCAGGCAAATGGCAGGTGGCAGGCTGTTTTCGTATTTTACCAGGAGCGTGGGGGAAGGGAGAGGAGAGAAGGAGCTGAGCTCTCTTCCAAGAAATGTGACCTCGTGCTAGCATGAGCAGAACAGTTTTGGCACATGCCTGAGGATGGAGGGTTGGGCAGGGATGGCTGGGCCCGTTTGCGTCCCCTCCCGCTGGGAACACGCATGTATGCAAGCAGGACTGAAATAAACACGCTCAGGCAACGGCAGCCTTCAGGTCTGGACTTGGGCACCTCTTGGTCGCACGTAGCTCCACCACAGCTAATCAGCATCACGCTCTGGGGATGCCGGTGTCACCTGCAGAGTGGTGCTCAACCTCTCTGCTGTTCCGGATCTGTCTCCGCCCGCCTTCGCCACATCATCAGGAAAAGAAAAAAAAAAAAGATAATAATATTAATTGGCTTTTGTTCATTCATTTATTCCTAACGGGACTAATGGATTCAAGATGGCACTGTCCCCAGAGGGCCTGGATGATTTCTCAAAGCTATTACACAATCTGCGTCCATGTGCATGCAGATGTGGAGTCGAGGGTATTAATAACCAGAAGCCACTTCCCAGGATCTGCATGTATTTCAGTGTGTCATCCCCCCTTAGGACGAGTGGTGTGGTGACATGGACTTCAGGAGTCTGAAATGTTGTTGTGCTCCAGAGGAGCGGGAAGAGCGGTCTCTGTTCACACGGACCAGGAGCTTGCCTCGCCCTGGTGGTAGGCCAGCCATGGACTCTGGGGGCAAAAAGCACTGAGACTTGACATAGAGGTTTCAGGATGTTTAATTTATGTAATAAATAAATGCTCTTCCTCTCTCCCTAGATTGGGAAAGCCATGGAAGAAGATTCTGAGCTATCTTATTCCAAGCCAATCCAAAGCTTTTACACTGATGCTTGGAGGTACAAATTTTGCTGTAATTGCTGTATTTCATTGCAAGTGTCTCCTTCTGAAAAGACGGTGAGACTAGAGGTGGGAAAAACATCGGTGAAGTGGGTGGGCACGATGTTGCCAAGCATTTTGTTTTGAAGGAACTGGGTCTTTTGTAGGGGACTCTAGATGCTAGAGGTTTCTTTCAAGCTGTCTCTGCTGCTGTGTGCTTTAGACCTATTGTCGAAGGTCTTCATCTGCTGAATGGAGTGTCGTGGTGACAGAGCATGAGTTCTGGCTCTCCATAGAGTGGTATGAAGTGAGTGTGACTAGCCTCATTTTCCCATTCCAGCAGGAAAACCATTTTGTGGCTCTTGTGTTGGACCTTTTTTGTGTCTGTTCTTGGAGGTCTACAGGAGCTGGCAAAGCAGTGCGTTCCCAAGGGCGCACTCACCCACACTCTGACGTTGAGGCACTTTCCCTTCTAGCCGGTGCTTTTTTTTACTCCTCCTGGCAGTGGGGGTACCCCAACAAGAAAAATTTCTCAGCTCAGCTCCACCCATTACTCTGCTTATTCAGACTCTGACATTTTATCCTCAGCCTCCTTCTGCTGCTGCTGTTTTGCCGCAGGGACAAGTCCAGATATTTTTGGCACCAGTGCTAAAGTTCTTGAAATGACTTTCAGCTGATATTAAGCCAGCTAGTTAGGGACTTACAAGATCCTCAGCAACCTTATTTCAGAAGCGAATTGTCAGGGTTTCAACCTGTTAATTTGCTTTGTGTAACCTGCCTGAAGGGCCTGGAAATTGGGGTCCTGGTCATCTTACATCTTGGCAGCATGCTTTCAGGAGGAGGTGCTGCCTGAGGATGGAGGGATATTAGTAATGGATTATTCTGCTGCTAACTGGAGTGTGGTTAATATATTGCATCCCTTACATTAAACGTTTTCTGATCATGTGTCTGACATGAGATGACAGGCAATTTAACCATTAGACCTTCTGTACAACGATGGGCTAAATCCAGCTCTTGGTTTTGCTGGTCTAAGTTCAGAAATGCTCTATTGACTCCACATGAGGGATGCTGGGGGAGAAGGTTGGTTCAATGCTTGTTTTGTTTGGTTTCTTTTTAAGCCTTTCCTCTGTAGTCTATTTGCTGTCGGTGCTGAGAAGCAGTGTTGGGTTATATGGCCCACGCGTGGTCCTCTGGGAAGTCAGTCCCTTTTCCTGCTGGCATCTATCCTTACAGGGCTGAAAACCATGTGAATATCCATGGCCCATCTGCCCTGAGTTTGATCAGGCAAGTCTGGCATTTTGTATCCACTCCATCCCGTGGGAAATCATGCTGGTGGCAGTGGCGAGTCTTACTTTTCGTGAGGCCTCTCACCTGCGATCACAGCACTGAATGAGAGGTGAAGTCACTGCACTCAGCACCCTTGGTGCAGTGGTTGTCCTTGGTGTCTTGAGCAGGCATCTAGTATCTCCTTTTTCCCCTGGGTAGGGACAATTTTACATGCATACTTCCTGAGAGGTCTTTGTAGAGACTCCATGCTCTTCCAAGGCATCAGCTCCCTGTGTGTTGATGCCCTTCCCACTGAGTTTTTTTTTCCTAAATGTTTAGCCTGGATTTTCTTTGCTGTCATTGTACAAATGACGCAGAATGATTAATTTAAAAGATGGTTAGATGGTGCTGAGGGACAGAGTTTAGTGGGGGTTGGCGGGTTAGGGTGATGGTTGGACTTGATGATCTAAAGGGTCCCTTTCAACCAAGACAATTCTGTGATTCTGTGATTTTATCTGAATTAACTGAATTAATCGCTGTAGCTGATGTTACAGTGATGACATCTGAAGTAGTGTCAAAACAAGGTGCCTTTCACCTGGAAACAGCAGTGCATAGAATCATAGGGTTGGAAGGGACCTCCAGAGGCCACCTAGTCCAACCCCCTTCCAGTGAGCAGGGACATCCTGCACTAGATGAGGTTGCTCAGACCCCATAAAGCCTAGCCTTGAATGCCTTCAGGGATGGGGCCTCCACCACCTCTCTGGGCAACCTGTTCCAGTGCGTCACTACCCTCATGGTAAAGAACTTTTTCCTAATGTCTAATCTAACCCCACCCTGCTCTAGTTTAAAATCACTGCCACTTGTCCTGGAAAATAGTCCCTCCCCAGCTTTCCTGTAGGCCCCCTTCAGGTACTGGTAGGCTGCTATGAGATCTCCCTGGAGCCTTCTCTTCTCTAGGCTGAACAGCCCCAGCTCTCTCAGCCTGTCTTCATAGGGGAGGTGCTCCAGTCCTTGTACCATCCTCATGGCATCCTCTGGGCCCTCTCCAATAGTTCTTGTGCTGAGGGCTCCAGAGCTGGGTGCAATACTCCAGGTGGGGTCTCAAGAGAGCAGAGTGAAGGGGCAGAATCACCTCTCTTAACCTGCTGGGAGGGGAGAAAATGCCAAAAGCCCCAAAAGGGCTTCCAGATCTGTTGAGTCTGGCACACAGAGCCAAGTGATTCCTTAGAGATGGGGGTGATCTAACCTGCCCCTGCCCGCCCACCCCCCCATACTCCCACTCACCTTGGTGTTTTATATTGGAGTTTGGAGCAATTGTTTCTTGGTGCCTTCAACCTGCTGGTATCAGAATAGTTCTGGTTGCCTCCAGAGCTGTTCTTTTCTCCTCCCCTATCAGTAATGGAGGGCTTAATGTAATGGATCATTATTAGCATATGTGGAGCACTGATGAGCCTGATCCATTGCCTACAGTACTCACCAACCTATGAGATCCACTGGTGTTCAAGTCTTATTGCTAACCACGTGTGCTCTGATTCCAGAAATAGCAACCACTTACTTATAAAGTTGGTGTGATCCTGAGGCGAAGCTCGCTGCCACATGCCACTGAAGGCTTTTCCTGATTTCATTTCTCCTTGCTGCAGCTGTGGAGAGGGCAGTTCTGCCCCAGCAATGAGGTCTGCTGCACACCTGGACAGCATGGAGATTACAGGACAAGATCAGGAGGTCAGTCCCATTTCTTGTCTCTGAGCATGACCAGTGGCTCTTTAAGACTGCCCAAAGTGAAAAAGAGGCACTCTGAAAACAATTGATTAAATATGAAGAGTGGTGTTAGAGCCATGAATGGCCAACACAAGTTCAAATGTGCCTTGGGCTGAGACACATCCTCTTCCTGCTTCACTTTGACTTGCAGTGATAAAGACCCAACACCTTCTTGTCTTCTACAAGCTGTCCTAGTATGATCTTTTCTCTTGGGGCCACTGGAATTCACTCAGAACCCTTAGGCACACTTAGATCTCCAAATCCATCTGAATTCATTAGTTTGGCTGCCAAAACCAATGATGCTTCCCAGCATCTTGAATTTCCGCTTTGCTTATTTCTAGGATAAATGTACCCAAACACCAACACACTCACCCCAGTGTCTGTGATGTGACCTGAAGCCCTGTGGCACAACAGAGATGGTGGTACATTTCCTTAGCGAGCTGCTTGTCATGTCTCTACAGTGAAACGGTCTGTACAAAATAAAGGTCTCAAGTCTCACCAGGGGACATTCAGATTGGAGATTAGGAAAAATTTCTTCAGTGGAAGAGCAGTGAAGCACTGGAACAAGCTGACCACGGAGGGGGTGGAGTTGCTGTCCCTGGGGATGTTCAAAAAAACAGGCAGAGGTGGTTCTTTGGGAGATGGCTTAGTGGTTATGGGGGTGTAGAGCTGATGGTTAGACTTCTTGATGATCTTGAAGGTCTTTTCCAACCTTGATGGTTCTATCATTCTGTAACATAAAGGCAGGGTGCTTAGGAATTATTTTGGGAGGTGCTGCGTATGCTCCATTTCCTCTGTCTAATGAAGATCTTCACGGGGTGTGGTGTATAGTATCTCTTTCCCTGTCCCTGTGGCTTGCAAATCATTAGTGATTTTTGCAAAATAAAGTGGAAATTGGGTAACTCCCTACACGCAGCTTCTTTTCTTTTCTATTTTTTTCTGAACTCCGATTAAAAATACAAAAGCTCCAGCTCTGCTGACTGTGAATTGTGTGCCTGTGTTTGTGTTGGCATTTGAACTAGTATCGAGTTGTCTTCATTATGAAACAAAGTGAGATGTAGGGGGGTGAGGAGGGGAATATACCCCTAGAATGATAATAGCTGAGCGCTTGCATGTTAATAAATTTAAGTGTTAATGTCTTGTTTTTGTGCTGTTTGGTTGCCATAGAGATGGGCCTCGTGAACTGATGGGTTTGTTGTGAGAAGTTCAGTACACGTTTGCCAAATGTTCGCTTTCTCTCCTTACCTCTCCATTCTTTTCCTGTGCCGTCGAGTAAGCGTGGTGGGCACCGAAGCCCTTCTGCCCTCTGTGTGCCGGGAGCGAGGGGTTGCTGGGTGAGAGGATCCCCGAGAACAGGGCTCGCTGCGGGTTCCGCTGAGCTACTGAAATAGACGTAGGGAACATCGGGGAGCGGCGTAACCCTGCGAGGCTATTTTGGAAAGTAGCATATGTATTTATAGCGTATGTTCCACGAAAGGCGGCAAGTCGATGTCAGTGCCAACAGGAGAAGCGAGGAGGAGCGCTTACCTCGGGAAGCAGTGCAGGTAGAGGATGATCTTGATCCTCCTGCTTTGAAGGAGACTTTTTCCCTGCCCCATGGGTCCACCAGGGAGAAAGTGAGCTGGAGTTAGATGTGCAGCACCAACCTGGTACACCTCTGATCTGCACCGCTTGCTTGCTCTGTCCATGGCTCATCAAGGGCTAAAACCAGTCCTCTGTACCATGGGCCCTGCCTTGCTGGGATGCCTGTGGTGAGCTGATGCTTCTGAGTTGGATGTTTCCATGTGATGACAGCTGAGGTTTAGTTGGAGAGCCCTTCTCCATTCTGGGGGTGAATTTATCCAGTACTAAAGTGTTTTGGATTTGCTTTTAAAGGCCCAAAGAGATAGTTATTCTGTTCCATCTATTGCAGGCTGCAGAATGCCAGGAAGATTGACTCCAGGATGTGTGCAAGGGGCATCTGGTTACCCAGACCCGTGCTTCTGCTGGAGGAGGCATACGCACCCGGTTCGTTCCTGCACAGCCTTTCCGTTGCTCGGCTGAGCTGACGTACAGAATGCCTCAATTTTTTAATCGTGCGTGTGCACAGAACATTCACCATCAGCAGTTTTCTTTTGAAAGCCCCAAAAATGAAATAAATAGGTGATTATTGTTTGGAATGATGACTTCCCTGTTCCTGTTTGGTGAAAAATCTCATCTCAGCTTTGTTAAGAAAGTAGTGCTTGTACTTTAAAGTTGGAGTCTCTCTCTGTCAAATCCTCTAGCTGCAAGCAGCCAAAGGAGGCCCTGCCTCATACAGCTCCGCTGCGAAGGCTGCGGTGTTCCAGGGAGTTAGGAAGTGTTTCAGGATGTTATAAACGGCTGTGACAACTTTTAGAGTTTCCAAACAGAATTTATTTGAGCAAGCAACAAGCAGGCAAAAACAGCGCTGGGCGACCGGGGAGTCTCCTGCTCCACCAACCTGTGCCTCACCTCCACCAAAGTCCCTTTTTTATAGTCATTTCCAGGTAAATTCCAGGTTGAATGGTTCCCTCTGATGGCTCCCTTTGTTCTGCTCCTTGCTAATAGGGGGTCCTTCTCTTTGCTGATCCGGGATGAGGGCATTAGCCTTCCTCTGCATTCCGTTTTCTCTGAAGGCAATTAAGACTTGTGCTTTTTATCTTGGTTAAATGCAGATGTTGCTTAACCTGGGGGTTGCTTGGTCTAACAAGTTCGTGCTCAATCAAAAGTCAACAGACAGAGTGCAATCACTTGGTTAAAGAGATTAACATAATTTCAATCAAGAGATTAACAGAGTTTACTCCTCTACCGGTTTGATTAACAAATTGATTACACAAAGTTTATCACAAGGGTAAGCCTACCACCATGGCATGGGGAAAGGCGATGGAGGAGGCAGAGGAACCGCTGCCAGGCAACTGGTCTTTCAGGGAAGAGGAAACCAATGAGTTTTCAGGGTTTATGGGTCTCAAACAAATTCAAGTGACCTCTAATGCTAGTTGGGGGGTACCCCTGTCACTAAGGGGGAAACAAGCCCATCCAGCTTGGAGTGGTGCTCCTGGGAATTTGGGCTTAGCCTCACATTTATGGTTTTTGGGGGGTTTTTTTGCCTAGAAGTTCCTGAAAACACACAGGTGGTGGTAGTTTTTGTCAGACTTTCCTCATTCACCATGCCAACACGCACTTTCTCTCATTGAAATAGGAGGAAAAGAAAAAAAAAGGTAGAAAACCTAAAACCCCAAAGGAATTTTTTAGTTTTTTTAAAGTTAAATATTTGCTGGCTGCCAAGCACTAAGCTGAAAGGTTTGTTGCCAAAATATTCTTCTCCAAAACCACTTTTTTTTAAAGTTGGTGCTTATATTAAAAAAAAAGGCTTTTTCCCCCTGCCCTGTATTTTTATGCAGAAAATTTTCTGTGTAATTTCTTATGCTGTGCTTATCACAGCATTTCTGGAAAGCTTTATCCAAAATGAAAATGTGTCTCATTTTAAAAGCTGTTTCCACCTATTTGAAAATGTTGACAGTTTTTGTCCCTATTGGAGGTGTGTTCTTTGTGGTGGTTGGAGAAATTTTTCTGTATGTCCTGACAGGGAGTTGGATAATAGGATGAGTGATTTGCTGATTGATGGCAGGGCGGTGGGACAGAGTTTTGCCTGATCGTACCCTGGTTTTGTGGCATTTCAGTTTATTTGACTCTGTGGCTGCCTGGGAGTCCTGTCCATAGTCTCGGAGAAAGACCAGGGAGGATGTCCATGCCGGCCACCACGCTCCTCCATACCATGCCGTGCTGGAGCAAGGAGTCACCAACCTGAACAGCCCTTCAGAGTGATCAGCTCAGTATTAACAATGAGCAGACAACCAGAGGGCAGGTACAATATTTAAAGAACAAAGAGATGGTGTGGTTGTAGCTGACAGCAAAATAAACTGTGGGTTGTGTTATCTGCTGCTGGTTGATCTCATGGGTTATTCTGGCTGTGTCTGCGCATAGAGGCTTGGGACAGGGATGGGGAATCTAATGATGAGGGGCTTTGAAGACTGATGGGGACAATGGCAGCCCCAGGAGACTGGCTGCTTGGTGGCATCCCCATGGTCTGGAAGAGCAAGTTGGAACCAAGGCTAGTACAACTGGGATTGCATTCCCAGTTTGTGAGGGTGCACATGCAGCATGCGTGGCATGGCTGGCAAGACTTGCGAGGCAGAGGACTCAGAGAGGGCGCTTGGGCTGAAAACTTGCTGGGGACAAGTGCTGTACCAGTGCCCTGGGCTCTGTTCTGAGGGTGCTGTGGGAAATTGGGACTTCAGGATGGGTTGTGCTGGGCTTAGTCTGTGTTCCCTTCATGTGCTGGGCTGGAGGCCCTGCTCCCATTGGAGTTTTGCCCAAGCAGTTTTAGAGCAATAGCTTTAGAGCAAAATCCTTTCCCAGAATTAAAGTCTGACCCTTTTTTTGTTGAAGATGAGAATGGAGTGAACCATATAAGAGGATAGTTATGGATGGCAACCAACAGCCTGTTGAGCTTTGAGGTATGGACAGCTAACTTTCACAGAATCACAGAATGTCAGGAGTTGGAAGGGAACTTGAAAGATCATCCAGTCCAACCCCCCTGCCTGAGCAAGATCACCTGGATTAAACCACACAGGAACGTGTCCAGGTTGGTCTTGAATGTCTCCAGAGAAGGAGATGCAACAAGACATGACTGGGAGCCTAGGAGGAGAGACCTGAGGTACCTGATGGGCTGGGACTCATGGGAGCATCCTAAAACACAAGTTTTATTCTCTTGAGGTCTCTGCTACACCAGGAGTTCACAGCCAGCCAAGAAGTGCCACTCTTTGTCACACTTTTCCTAACTGAACCTGTAGACTAAGTGCTTGCCATGGTGTTAGGAAAGGTTGCGATGAGTAGGTTAGAAGTGGCCACTGCTTTTACAGTACCTTTTATATAAATTATTAAAATATTATGTGAACAAAACTGCCCAGTCATGTTAAGACCTTAGCCAACACTTTGCAAAGCCTTTGCCTTACATTTGATGTTAGATGAGCATCAGATAAACTTAATTAAAGTTTAATTAGTGTAAGTAGGCTAAATGTGGTAGGTCAGCAGGCACAGCATAAGATAAAATACTCTTGGAAGTAGTCAACCTGGGGAAAAAGTAAAGAGGAAAAATTCCCTTCTTAAGAATAAAAACCTTTAAGGGACTAGTTTAGACTCACTGCTTCATCCTTTGGTGGGAATTCTTTTTTCTCTTCTTTCCCCAGGCAGCACTGACCAGTTAGGAGCAAAGCATGTTCCCTCACGTCAGCAAAGCAAATCGGGTTTTGTCCTTTGTGTTCCTACAGCCCTGCTCTGGAATTTCCACCAAAACAGTTCTCTTAAGTCCCGGTATGACACAGAGGTACATCTCATTGTTTTCTGCTATTCTTTTCTTTCCAGTAAAGTGCCAGATGATGAATGTTGTGATTAGACAGCCCAGCTGAGTTTATTAATGACCTGATAGACAACGGGCTTAAGTGAAATTCATCAGAACATCACCAGTCTTGGTGGCCATCGTTGTTTAGGATGCCCTTCACAGCTAAGGATAATGTTTTCTTGACTTTGAAATGAAATTTGGATTTAGTTTTGGTATGTCGGCATGCAGATGGCGGTGTTGACCCATGGTGATCTCTCCTCTTTGTCCTAAAACAAACTATGCTGCTCACTGGGTGCCAGTAGGCAGCACAACTGTGCCATCAAGGTCTGTTGGCGCATCCTTGTGTCGTTCAGATGTTCCTGTGTTGAAGGTGTGCTCTCCCTGTCCAGGAAGGCTTATGAATAGCTGGGCAGCAAGAGGGGGCTTGCCCACATGAAAGCTTGTTGTTCCAGTAGGTAATGGTATCTCTTGTAATAGGAAAGGACTGTATCAGTGAGAAACTGTGGCTCATCCCAGTGAAGTGTGCTTTCCTTCAGGTGGTTTGGTTTTTTCCAGAGTGGAATGCAGGGCTGCCAGTTGTATCCTACCAACTCAGCCTTTGTGCATCGGCAGGCACATCACCTGGCTGCTGCTCTTCAGCTGCTCTGCTGGAGGACACCATGGCTTGCTGGTGTGTCTCCCCTTGAGTGGTCACAGGTCTGCAAGGGACTTCTCAAACTCATAAGCAGATCATGGAATCAAAGACTGTGTTGGGTTGGCAGGGACCTCCAAAGGCCATCTAGTCCCACCCCTGCAGTGAGCAGGGACACCTTGAACTAGAGCAGGGTGCTCAGAGTTTCATCTACTCTGACCTTGAATGTCTCCAGGGGTGGGGCCTCCTCCACCTCTTTGGGCAACCTGGGCCAATGTCTCATCACCCTCAGAGGGAAGAACTTGTTATAAGGTCTCATCTAACCCTGCCCTGCTCTAGTTTTACACATCACCCCTCATCCCATCACTCCATGCCCTTCCAAACAGTCCTGCCCAGCTTTCCTGGAGGTCCAGGGGGACTGTAAGGGGCTTGGTGGCCTCCTCGAGCCTTCTCTTCTCCAGGATGAGCCAGCCCAAGTCTCTCAGCCTGTTTTCATAGGAGAGGTGCTCCAGCTCTTTGATCATCCTCGTGGCTTCCTCTGGACCTGCTCCAAGAGGTTCATGTTCTTCCTGTGGTGAGGGCTCCAGAGCTGGATGCAGAACTGCAGGGGAGGTCTCACCAGAGCAGAGCAGAGGGGCAGAATCCCTCCATGTGAATCTGCTGGTCATTCTTCTTGTGATGCAGCCCAGGATGCCATTGGACTTCTGCACTGAGAGAGCCCGGTGATGCCTCAGATATAGATAGCTGATACCAGGGAGAGAGAGACTAGTTTGATAGCATGGCCTGCAGGTACAGGGCACCACCTGAACCAGGTCCATTGGCTCGTTCTTGGGTCAGGAATTCCACTCTGGCCATGAGACCAAGTGCTGGTAAGTTACAGCATTTTGCAGTCAGCTCTAGGAAAGATTCCGCTTGTTTCTTATTTTATCTGTCTTGATTTGATCATCCCTAAAAATAATCTGCAATGCAAGATACCGCAGTGCTGAATTCCCCAGCTGAGCAAGTGGAACATGTTGGAGAGCCTTTCTTGGATCAAAGTCCTAGGAGAGGAGCCAAAAGCACAAGTCAGGCTAAAGTTCAGGAGTATCCTTCAGATATGGAAAAGAACTGCACGCGAAAAGCTGTTGTTCTCATGAGACTTTATTAGGTGCCGGAAGAGGCAATGCAAATTTCAGACTCTGCTGTGCTAAAGTTGGAGGGAATGTGAAATGTCCTCCAAGATCATAGAATGTCTGGGAAAGTCAAGAGGAGTAGGAAGTATTTAGGGCAATGGTCTCAGACACAATAGATGAAATCCTCTGCCCCAGAAGCCATATGTCAGACACGGGCTAAAAGTTCCAGTGACCAAATCCTGCTCTTGGAGCATGCTAAAGCTTTCTTGATGAGTCATGAGCACTGGCAACAACCAGGAGGCCTGAAAAATACACGAGCAAGCTACTGAAGAGGAGAAATATGTACATTTTTATTTATTAAGGATAATTAGAGAAGTGGAAAAAATCAGTCTTCTAGAGTGTGCAAGAAGTGGATGGATGGGTGGTGGGTTATAAGCCCTTTCAAAGTGTTCTTAAACCCGAGGACACTAAACTCATGTTAGCTAGAGCTACAGCCAGATGTATCAAGTCAGACAGTTATTTCTTACTAGGAATGATGGACAAGTAATGGTGGGAAAGTGACGAGCTGATGTCTGTGATGCTGGAAAGGGCTGAAAGGAAAATGTAGCGTGGGAGGTGAAGTAGAGACGCTAACGCACAGGCTTCTCCAGGAAGCCTCCTCTAGCAAATGAAAACATAAGCCTTGGTGGACCCCAGGCTGTTGTAGATGAAGTGGCAACCGCTGCCCTTATCCCGGAGAGCGTTGTGGGAGTCTTTCTTTGTTCACATCTCTGTCCTTTTGAATCTCACTGTCAGGGTTCGTTTGATTTGACTTGCGTGACCATCAGTTGAAGAGTGCATTTGTTCTTGTGTCTCCAAGTGTCTGATGAGTGTGCTCCTACCAGTAATGTCCCATGTGCCTCCCGCCAGCCTTGTCCCTTAAGAAGTGCCCTTCCTGCTCAGCAGTTTTATCAGAGAAAGATTCTGCTTTGCTATCCCGATTTTGCTGTGCTTGACCATGGATCTGCCACCCCCGCTCCATCAGTCTGGCTGGTGATGCCAGGAAGATCCCTGTGAGTTACATACCATTTGCTGTCAATCAAGCTTGATTGACATACAGGCTTGCCTGCATGCTCTGGGTCAGAACGGTCGTGACTGCGCAGTTCAGGAGACAGAGGGAGATGGCCAACCTCTTCTCAGTGGCCTGTGGGGACAGGACAAGGGGCAATGACCACAAGTTGAACCACAGGAAGTTCTGCACCAATGTGAGAAAGAACTACATGGTGAGGGGGATGGAGCCCTGGAACAGGCTGCCCGAGGGGGTTGTGGACTCTCCTTCTCTGGAGACATTCCAGACCCTTCTGGACGCCGACCTGTGTGACCTGCTCTAGGGAACCTGCTCTGGCAGTGGGGAGACTCGATGATCTCTGGAGGTCCCTTCCAACCCCTACAGTTCTGTGATTCAGGTCTCCTGGAGTACTGTTGTATTATATATCATTGGTTTTGCTGCTAAGTGCCTGGTAGGGACCACAGCCCAGTTGGGCACAGGCAATCACTTAATGATGTAGGCAAATAGGAAGAGATGGAAAAATGACCTTTTCACCTCTAGAAAGCTGGAGGCACTTTCAGTGGTCCAGGGAGGGATGCTTGCCTCCGTTTCCTACCCAGGCATCACGCACTCTTTCATTTGGCCAAGAGAATATTTTGTGTGTGTGTGTGTAAGAAAGCAGTTTTGACAACAGGGACTAATGCATCCCTGTTGGCAGTGTGCTTGGAGCGCGGCCAAGACGAGACATTTTCTGTGAACACAGACTGATGTTCATTTATCACTGCTTGTTATTGTCACCTTCCTCGAAGCCCAGGTGTGCGGGTGCTTTTTAAATGACCCGATTTCTACCTGGCTTCTGCCAGTCCTTCTTCTGCTCATCATGAAATCTGGTTTCCTGACGGGGCTGTTGGCTGACAGCGGGCTCCCCAGCGGCGCAGCAGGACACAAGGTCGCTCTATTCTCAGTGATGTGCTCCAAGAAGAAGACGGCAAGCCTCCATCCTGTGACTTGAATTGCCTCTGAAAGAGAATATTTTGTCAAAGCAGGAACCTAAACGCAGTGGTTATGGAAACCACTGGAAGAACAGGGTAAAATAACCAGAGACATTTTAAAATCTGGACAACAGCACAGTGTTTTGACTCTTCATTTGTCCAAAGTTCTTTTCCTTCATGTGAAATCAATTTGATGGACATCTCCGATGCTTGTGCATGTCTGTTTACTCCCTCCCAAAACACGTGGAATAAAGGTAGCCTGCTCTCTTCTTGCCTTTTGCATCCTGCTCCTCAACCGCTGTCCTTAATATCTTGATGAAAATCAAAAAGTAGTTTCTCCTTGGAAAGAAGTCCACGGAGTTTGGAGGGACTAGACTGATGACAACTTAATTGAAGAAAGAAAAGAAAATCAGCAATTTTTATTTCTGTGCGCCGCCACAGACAAGGGCACAGGTAGCACTGGTGATGGCAGTGGGAGGCTGGTGCTTTCTGGGCCCGTTGGAGGGAGCAGTTAGCATGAGCATTTGTATCACACGTCAGTTAAAACCTCCGCTGCCAGCCCTGGGGAGCCCACAGAGAGGTGTGAAATGATACATTCTCGATTCATGTTTTTGGTCAGGCTAAGCAGATGCGAGTGAGGTTTTATAAGGTAGCAGATACCCTGAGTGAAAAAGAACCAGTATGCTGCTCTAAGGAGTCTGCAGGGGATGCACAGCCCTCACTTAAAGATGACTAGGTGGTACCCAGGGGCCATTTGAATGTCCCACATGAGTGTAAGCATAGCCTGCACATAGCCTGCGCTTGCGCTCCACGTTTTGAGCTGCTGTAGGTTCCAAACCTCCTCTTTGCATCTTTACCTCGCCTGGTTTTGGTCGTGGTAGCTGGGATGCCGTGTGATGGAGGACAAAGCACCTGGGGGAGGCTGTGGCATGGCTTAGTCAGAAGAAGTAACAGGTTGGGTCAGTTCACTTTTCTGGATGGCAGTGTGACGTGCCTCTGGTTGGCATGCACATCCTCGTATCTCTTGGATTATTTGATCCTGGCTCTGTGTAGTGCCAAAAGCAAAGACACTTGAATGGAATGGCAGAGCTACCCGGGTTTGTAAAGTACTCGGTGCCCTGTACGGAGTAGTTACGGTCGGCATGTCCCCCATACCTGGTTTTTGCTGTATCACTGGTGGCCTTAGACTCTTTGATGAGGCCACATTCTGGTACCCATGTGCAGCAGACGGTTGCCTTATTTGTGGGTCATCCCATAATATGCCATTTTGGGGATGGGCATCTTTAACTACCTTCTGGGGGGCTTCATCAACTCTTGTTGAACCCTTGTTCGAGCCAGGGGTTCAGTGGGATCTGTCTTAGTGCCACTTTGCTGCTGCAAGGCGTTGGTCCTCTTCTTCATAGTCAGCCAGTTGGGTTGTCATAGGGGGGCAGCATCATATCCATTTAAATCCACTTGTGGGGGAGCTGCTGAATGCTGAGTCCAGAGCTGGTTTCAACCAACTATTAAATCCAATAGCAAGCCGGTTCCTTTGAGGACTGGGGTGTCTGAAAGCATCTGTAGCAGATCTGCCTCGTAGGCATGACCAGATGACACAAGAGCAGGTCCCTAGGCTGAGACACCCCCGCTCTTCTCAGCAAGTAGGGACATTTGGAAGGGATGGTCTTTGCCCCGGAACCCTCAAGCAATGCCTTGCAGAGGGAGGTGGCTGTTGGGCTACGGGTGGAGCAGCCCCCAGCCTGAGCTGTGGATTTAGCTGGGGGAGGCGGCCAAAGGCAGATGTCCCACCTTGCACCATGGCATTGCTCTTCATCTCCCAGGTCCAATCCTCTCACTACACAGAGTGACATGTATGCAACCTGGACAGTGTCCTGTGGCTTTTGTCAGCTGATCTCGCTGTGCCAGAGCGTTCATGATGTTTAAAAAATAAGTAAATAAAAAGAAAATAAATTACAGGGGGTTGTAAAAAAAAATAATAATAATCCAGAAGTTAAACTATTGTCTGACTTTTAAAATTGGCACATTTCCTTAAAGTATCCGAGACACAGAACGCAAAGCAAAAGGTTTTAGGTCAAATCAAACATTTCAGGTCAAACAGAGACCTTATGTTTGAAATCTAGCTAAAGAAAGAATATGAACTTTCATTTTAGGATTAGCCTAAACTGAATTAATTTATTTTCCTTCCTGTTTATAGACTTGAAGGGGAAAAGGTCCTGTTTTTGTTTGACTCTGAACAAAGCCACAAGGCTCTGACACCTGTTGCCTGAATTACCAAGCACTTGCTGACTCCTGATCCATCCTGCTGCTTCTTTAAACACAACCTTTAAACTGAGTCTATGCAACTTAGGTGGGCTGCAGCTTGTTTGTTGGCTGGAGACCTGGAGACATGGCATGGGGTTTGCTTTGGGGTTCTGGGGTGTTTTTTTATAAATCTCCCTTCTTACATGAAGGAAGGGGGAATCCATGGGGATTCACAGCTGGAAAAAGGATGAATCCACAGGGATTCATCTCATGCCTGCTGTGGGCAGCTGCCCAGCCTGGTGAGGGATGATGCATTTATGGGGTTGGCAGGACCTCTTGCCACCCCAGCCAGGACCTGGGCTCCTGATGTCTGCACTGGAATGAGCCTGGCTTTCATTTTGGAGAAAGAAAGAACCCTGACTGCAGGATGGTCAACACAGGGCAGCTGTTCCCCATGCCTGCAGCAGAAGGTTGCATCCAGGAGGGGTGCAGACATGTGGGCTGGGGTCCCCATCTATTGAGGGTAGATACTGAGGGCTTCCAGCAGGCAGTGGGCAGTGGAGAAAGATATCACTGCAGAACACAGAGCATTGGCTCTCCCACCTCCGGCTGGGGTCCAGCACATTTGCTGGATGAGTTGAGTTGGGCAGCAGCTGGAAAGATTGACGTCAGTGGTCCTGAGGGCTGGTGTGCCCTGGAGCGAGCTGTGCCAATCCCCTCTGAAACCCACTTGATCACAGGGCAGAGCCAGAGGGGGAGAGCACCCAGGGCTTGGTGCGGAGGAAATCTCGGCACGTTGCTCCGGGTTGGAAACGGTGGTTTTCAACAAGCCAAAGCCAGAATAGGATGGTGTTGAGGAAAGAAAAAAATGGAAATGCAAATTAAAAAAAAATAAAATAAAATTAGCCTGCTGATCTGAAAAAAGTCAAAGCTGCTTTGAGTGCTCTGGCTTGAGGACGGCTTCCCCTCCTCCCCAAATGAAAACTCTAAAACTCTGCTTGCTCCATTTTTACCCTAAAAAAAAGTGTGTTAATAAGCATTTCTTTGTAGCTCTCAAGCCGCTTCCAGATGTGTTTATCCTGAATGTGCTTATCCGTTCCCGTGTGCCACTTAGTCATAATGAGCTCAAGAGGGAGCTTGCTCTGTACCCGCTTCAGAGGATATTACTGTGGGAGCCGCTGCGCTTGGATACCACTCGCCGCCGCAGGATGGGCTCTGGGCAGCTTTGAGCAAAGTGCTGTCCAAACATCCAAGAAAAAAAATCCCTTCCTGCCTCAGGGCTTGCCCCCATCCCTGAAATATGCACCCTGTAAATAACAGCCACATTGACTCGGGTGCATCGTTTGTGCGAGAGCTGTTGCGGGGACCTGGAGGGTTCGAATGCCTTTAGTGTTCAGCCTTTAAGTTCTCAGCATTGAAGTGCATAAATAGAGGGATTTGCATTTAATAATTTATTATTCAGTCCAAGAAACACACTAATACCTTTATCAGAATTAGGTATGTCGTTCAAAACACAAAAGCAAAAATCACTGAGGAACAGGCAGACATTAATGGCTGCTGTTCTCCCTTCCTCCTGAATGGCAGCCAATAATCAGCAAGAGAAACACGATTTTCTCCTAAACAAATGTTCCTTTTTGCGTGTGTCAATATATACAATTTCTCTCTTAAAAAAAGAATTAATAAATTATTTGCTTAAAGCAGGCCAAGGAAAGAGAGGAATGGCTTGACAGTGTGAGGTGTGGCGAAGCATTTCGCTTGGCCCCCTGACATTGCTAAGTGNCACCTCCCGGGAATGGGAGGATTAGAGCAGGAAGCATGAGGATTTGGATTCAGCAAGCCTAGAATGGGGGAGGAATTTCATCTTAGCTGTTCCAGGTCATGGGACCTCTGTTTCTGATGGACAACTGGTGGCAAGGCAGCGAACTAAGTGTGCTCAGTGAGATAAACCAACCTCAGCCCAAGAGGTCACACTTGAGTGTTCCTCTAGCCCATAAAGAGGTAGTGGAGAAGCTTCTACCTGAACAGCAGAGGATGGGTTTGGGTACCACCTAAAGAACTTCAGCCTGAAGCTTGTTTCAGTAAAACATTTTGGGGATCCTCCTATGGATCTTGCACAAAAGCAGGTCCAGGCACTGCAGTTGGGCTCAGAGGAACCCATGACTCCCACCATGGTGTGAAGGACCCATGAGATCAGGTACCAGGGGTTGGCACAGAGATTTGTGTGATGAGACCCCTCTGTGTTTCCAACAGGAATCTTGCCAGCAGCGTTCACCACACAGTGCATGGAGCAGAGGCAGAGGAAAGACAAACCATCCCTTGGGAGTTCTCGCTCATTTGCTGGTGTTGCTGTAGCCAAAATAGATTCTGAATAGTAGGGTGTGTGCCCATAACTCATTTAACAGCCCCATGCTAATAGGAAAACAAGAACTGTCCTTCTGAAACTCACTCATGGGCCTTCTCCTTCAGTCTCCTGTTGCTGATAAAGCCCAACTTCATACGCCACAGGGGAAGTCATAAAACTGGGGTCAACGACTGCAGAGCTTGAGCCAAAGGCAGTTGAAAGGTAATGGAGAGTCTCTCACTGACTCAAAAGTGCTGTGAAGTTGGAGCTCATGCCATTGAACTTCTGTGGGGAAAGACAAGGGAAGGGAAAATGTCTGGGAGAGGCATTGCAAGTCCTCACTAAAACTGTTTGTTCCTTTGTTTTTAATCTCTAGCGTCGCTGGACACAATCCCTGTGGAGGTGCTGCCAGACCATTGAGTGCCCCTGTTCCTGCACATCAGGCACCCATATCCTGGAGCAAAGTGAGGAATTTTGGGTTTATTCCATTATTTTTACCCATGCCAAAATCTATTTAATCTCAGGTTTGCTGTGGGATTTTTTGGGTTTGGTCCCACAAACGCTACTGGGGCAGGTCGGTACGTCTCCCAAGCAACCACTTAATTGTGCTTTTGGAGCCTGCACATTCCAAGGAGACCCCCATCGTTCAGTTTGAGCATCACTTCCCAGTTGAGACTCAGATGGCGGGAGCGTTAGAGAATATTATTGATAAACAATAGATGTCTGGTGGAGAGGCTGATTATTTTCCTGGTATAAAAGGCCGCTGCATCCTATGTGATAATTCTCTTTTCTTTTCCTCCTTGTTGGCTTTTGTGTTTTTGTGATTTATTTGCGGGCTGGCAAGCGTCCACAGCCTTGCAGGAAATGGATGTCTGCTATTGTGTTTGGGGGGGGGCTCTATAAACGTGTAATTTTCCCACTACATTAATTATAGTCGTTTCTCCCTCGCTGGAGCAGCTCCATGTTTTCTCTGCCCTTTTGGTTTGGAGACAGGGCGTTCTCCCCACACCCCCAGCCCAAGCTGGGGGTATTTATGGGGAACCCCAAGTCTTGACATCATCAGCTGAGGGCAGTTAAGAGTGGGTGAATCCTTTTCGCCTGGGCACGAACACTGCTGAGGTGAAACTCACCGGCTTTTCTAGGTGATGATGATAATAGCTCCAGAGTAGCAGTGTAGCCAGGTTTCCTCTGACTATTCCTCTTGCTAACGCCCTCCTCAAGAATAAACGTGGTTTGCCCTAAGAAAACAATTGTCTTGCTATGGAAAAGCAATCGTGGAGCAGTTTACTTTGGAAAAGTTATGCTACTTAATTCCTCGCTCCTGGAGAAGGATCTGGCTGATCTTGGAGCCAGGAAATGAAACCAGAGGCATAATTCAAGGTGGTTATACCAGGTTTTGCTCAAGAAAAGGCTAGAAGGAAAGGTCATGCTGAGATACACCGCCCCAGCTCTGCGCTTGTTTGGCACAAAATCCTGCCCTTTGGTACAAAATTTGCTTTGTTGACCAAATCTGGTCATGTGGCCTTCAACCTGAAGGACTGGACCAGGACTGGAAAGCTGTCTGGTTTTGTTTCTCTCTTAAGAAAACGGGGCTAAACCAAGGAATTCCTCAGTGGAAAATCTGCACACACAAAATTCCCTGCTCTGATGAAGGCATTTTAAATGGAGATTTTATCTAAATACCTGGTTGGCTGAAGTGTGGGTTTTGTCCCCACAGACTTGTAGCTTGTGGCTCCTACCCCACTGGACCCCTACCCTTTAGATTTCCTCCTGAGACATTGTGTCCTTCGATGGAGAAGCACAGTAGGACATTTGGGATGCATTGACAAGTGTTTGCCAGCAGGTCTACATGGGAGAAATAGTCTGGGGAGGGAGCCCATGTGCAGAAGGATATGGAGGTGCCATACTACAGCTTCCCAGGTCTTGCCTTGCAGCCTGCCAGGCTCCAAAACCTGAATTTTAGGGCTGGCAGCTTATTTGTTGGTGGTTGTTTTGGTTTTTATCCTCGGCAGCTGAACTGGCATGTGACTGCTGTTCACTTCCTCCAACGTTGTTTCTATGGGCTGTGCTGGGATTTGCGTTTGTCAGGCACTGTGGAAAGGATCATTGTTTCAAGGGTTTATTGATCTCCTGCAGCACATAAAGTCCTCTCATGGTATTTACATGCTGGAGCTGTGCATGGAGATGCTCGAGAAGCCCCTAAAATAGCAAGTGGGTGTTAGTTGGCAGCCGCCTGAGCATGAGCCAGCAGTGTTCCCAGGTGGCCAAGAAGGCCAAGGGCATCCTGGCCTGTATCAGGAATGGAGTGACCAGCAGGAGCAGGGAAGGGATTGTCCTGTTGTCCTCAGCTCTGGTGAGGCTGTACCTTGAGTGCTGGGTGCAGGTTTGAGACCCTCACTCCAGGAAGGATGTTGAGATGCTGGAGGGTGTCCAGAGAAGGGGGAGGGAGCTGTGGAAGGGCCTGGAGCACAAGTCTTATGAGGAGCAGCTGAGGGAGCTCTGGGGCTTTTGAGTATGGAGTTTTGGCTTGTGGCATCTCTTGCTTCTGACCCAGGAAGTGTTAATGTCTCCTGTAGAAAAATCATCTTAGAAATAAAAATGCACATGATGCATATCAGGACAAGGAGAAGCAAACATCTGCTCTTATTTTAGAGGGCATGCCTGCCAATAAGAAGGCTTGATAATGAATCATCTTCTTTCTTGAGCTGTAACTTCTGGAAATATGAAACTTGGCCAGATTTGTACCATAAGATGCTGCATCTCTGAGCAGACCTTCCTTTAAGAGACCGTCTCCGTCAAGTGTCCCAGGGAGCTCTGCAGATGCACCTGTCATTGGAGGGGTGAGATCATTTCCAGCAGGCTGGATGTACCAAAGCATCCCTAGGCTTGTCCCATGGGTTCCTCACAGACTCCCAGTGAAATGAGAGTCCTGCTGTGATTTTTCTCAGGTGCTGCCTGCCAGAAGTGGGCATGTTCATCACAGGGTGTGTTGGCAAGCAGGTTGGATTTGTCACAAGTACACAGACTGTGCTGCCGGTGACTGTCCCTGGGTTTCCTGCAGAGGCTTTGTAGAGCTGTTTCCGCAAGCCAGAGACTAAAAGCCGAAAAGGAAAAGAGTGGGGGAGGCCGAAGCACTGGGAGATGGCTCTGATTTACAATTGCTCTCCTCCTTCGACGCCCACACTGCACGGAGCTCCAGGAGGGCAGTGATAATTTGCTTCCTGCCGCTTCTGCTGCTGGCGCGTGGAGCCGTGCTGGTGGGGATGCAGCAAGCTGGAAAGCCAGGCAGAGCTTAGCTCCTTTCCAGTAGCCAGCAGAAGGATGAGGGAGCCACGATGGCTCGGGTGATGACCCACATGTAAGCCGGTGCTGGTTGTGGGTAGACACAACTGGTTTCTTTATGAGAAATCCCTGCCCAAGGCTGAGCCATCATCTCAGTCGTGCCCCATGGGACTGAGAAGGGAGAGGACTGTGCCCCTTGCGCCCGGCCATGGTAGTGGAGGGACACATGCCTTAAGATCCAGGAGGCCTGCAAGGACAGGGCACAAATCAGAGCCAGCTTGGTGGCATGAGATCTGGCATCACAAGGTGAGGACTTGTGATGGATGAGCACCCTGGGATGCAGCTTGCTTGGGGGGAAAATGTATCAGCCTCCTGGCTGGAGGCATTGCATGCTGGTGCCCTGCTCCTGCTGGGATGCGTCTCCTTGGCGTATTTGGGCCTCAATGTTTGCTGCCGCCAGTTTCTTCCAGGGGTTCCAGGTAAATCTGTCCAGTTCCACATCAAAACTGAGCAGCTCACTGTGTTTATTATGCCTCATCCCTGAAAATTGTCAGCACTTTTCATGATCTTGCTTGCCACATGGTCTGTGTGTTGGCCAAATGCTTTATTGGTCTGTGTGGATGAAGCCTTGTGGGCTTGTGCTGGATTGTTATTGCCTCCTGACATGGCTGATATCAGCAGGTTGAGGCTGGGGCAGTGCCACCAAAAGCTATGTTTCCTTGAGAAGGCACCCACCTGACTGTGAGCATTGCTTGGGTGGGTTGGTGTGTGAGACATCCAGAAGGTTATGTACACACTTGGTCTGACCTCACTGGGTGATAGAAATCCTCCTGGGGAGGGAAGGACGCCCTCAGGAAATCTTTTGTTATCTTCAGAGAATTTCTTTTGAGAAAGACACCAGAAGGGAAAGGTTCCATAAGGGGATGATGTGACCAGCACCAGAGGAGCCAGGGCTCTTGGACACAAGTCAACCTAAGAAGCCTATATACAGCCACTGATGAGGTGGGACACTGAAGGACCTTAAGCAACTAAGCTTTGTCCATGAAACTTCTGCTGCTCTGCCCAGTGGGCTGCCATGTGTACCTGATGCTGAGGGCTGCTGTCTACCAGCTGTTTGGGTGGGCTGCCGGAGGGATGACGGGTTGGGAGTCAAGCTGAAGTCCCTTTAGGGGCTCTCATTTCCACCCACCAGGCCTCAGCACTGCCGCTGGTTTCCCTTTCCCATAAGACCAGCGAGATTTGGGCAAGGAGAGCGGGTTGGGCCGGGATCCCATCGCTCCAGCAGCCGGGAGGCAGGCGCAGGGGAGGCGGATTGCGGCTCCTGCGGCAGGCGCTCTGCGGCAGGCGCTCTGCGGCGTGCCCCTGCATCCAAACACAGTGCCGTTTTGCAAAGCGAAACAGCGGGTGAGGCTGGGTTAACAGCCTGGGCACGGCAGTTTCTAAAGCAACGCCTGGGGAGCTCTAAACACAAACACCATTAGCAATAACAGGATCTGGGCACTTAACTCCCTGCCCTGCTCTAAAAGCTCCAGCTCCCAGCAGCAAGCGTCTTCCACTCGACTCGCCTGGTCCGGCTCGGCTGGTCCGGCTCGGTGCCTCGGAGCCGTGCCCAGCCTGAGGAGCTGGAGCACCTGCCGTTACGTGGGCATTTAGTTGAAATCTCATCCGTGCCCTTGTCCTTTTTTTTTTCATTTTT
>VXBZ01005243.1:182575-204248 GCA_013399135.1 Heliornis fulica | reverse complement strand
AGGAAAAACTATTTCCTTGTGAGGGTGCCAGTGCCCTGGGACAGGCTGCCCAGAGAGGTTGTGGAGTCTCCTTCTCTGGAGACATTCAAGACCAATCTGGACGCATTCCAGTGTGTTTTAATCCATGTGATCTTGCTCAGGCAGGGGGATGAACTAGATGATTTTTTGAGGTCCTTTCCATCTCCTGGCGTTTTGTGATGCTGTGAATATTCACCATCAAAGCCCTTCCTTTCACGCATCAGATAAGCATGGATTGACTTGTGCACTCTTACGTGCCATGAATTTACTTCCCTTGTCAGTAACAAGGAGGTGCTGCCACGACACTGATGCAGCTGTCAGCGTGTGACCTTTGGTGGCTGTAAGGGAAAGAAATGTCATCCATCTAAATACTGGGTGCTGCAGGGGGGAAGGCTGCCGGGCAGGGGTAAACCTGATCTAGTTGGGGGTGTCCCTGATTCTTGCAGGGGGGTTGGACTAGATGACCTCTGGGAGTCCCTTCCAACTCTAGATATTCTATGATTCTATGAAATGTGGGCCAGACCCGAGAGAAAGTACAGGGGGACAAGTGTGCTCTGCTTCAGAGACTCGGGGAGGTTCTGCAGGAAGGTGCTGAGCAGAAATCATAATGGGACAGTGCAGATGGTAGAGGGAGTCGAAGAAATATCCATTATTTATATACCCTCTGCAGTGAGCTCATGCCGAGTTGGGATTGGCCAGGAACTGGGTCAGGATGAAGCAAACCAACCCTGAAGTTCCTGAGTGAGCCCCCCACCACCGAACCTGTGCCGATGCGCTTCAAGTCTTCCCTGCCTCCAGCCAGGCTTGCAGCACTGTGCCAGGGCCAGCCTCTGCCAGCTGGATGCCCCTGCAACCCCAGCTTGGTGAGTACGTATGGGGAGAGTGTCATTTACGGCACAGTGACACGCTCTGGGCCCTTAGCAGTTCGATGGCCCCCGCAAACGTTTTCCTTTTGCCAGGTTTTGGTCAGTGGAATGCGTTGTGGCATTGATTGTGTGTATTTAGCAAACACGGAGGTGGAGGCCCAGCTGATGAAGGGGAGAGGTGTTCTCTCACCATGAGCCAAAGGAGAGGCAGTGGTGAGGTGTCCACCACAGGCAGGAGATGCGATGAGTCAAGGGAGCCCCCACCACTTGCCGGTATTTACCCCCTTTTGTGTCCCTGCACGACCAGAAGGATTCACGTGTTTGGCAGGGTCTGGTGCTCAAGGGTGCAGAGAGAAGGGGTTCAGTTTTGCATGGTGAGTTGGTTCATGACCCACAGAGAGAGCCCATGAGGTTGCCGTGTCATTGGCAAGCTGTCCCCCAAGGCATTTGCTCAGGGAGAGCAATGCTCTTCCACCATAAGAACTGAAGGGCAGGCTCAGAAGGTCTGAGGTCCATCAGGATTGTTCTTCCAGGCCTTAGCAGGGACTAGCCATCCCTAGGGTTGGCTTCAGGCTTCATCAGTGCATGTGACATGGTCTGGTCGCTTAAACCTTTTGCTGCCATGTGACAAACTACACTTGCAGAAACAACAGCCACATCTGCACTTAGAAGTGCAGGAGATTGGTGAGCTGGACAGAGTGTCTGCAGCCAGCAGCTCAGGGTTTGGCCTGGGTTTAAGCCAAGGGACATTATCTTCAATGTTATTTCAACACACATTGGAATTATTTATTGGTTTCCCCAGGGATGAGTCCTTGGCTCCATGGACAGCCAGGTTGTCCATAGAGCTTGCAAGGTACATCTGTTCCCTTTTTCTATACAGATGCCTGAATTTGGCCATAATCAGAATCCTACTTTGAAAGGTTCTGGGAAAACTCCGATTATTATAGCCAATGGTAAGAACCTTTGAAATCCAGACTGGCAGAAAACCAAGGCAGGGCACTCAGGGCTGGGGAAGGGCTGGCACTGCTGCACACCACAGGATCCCTTGGGTTCCCCCAAGGCTGCTGGTATCAGACATGAAACGGGGGAAAAACTGCTCTGGGTTGACTTAGGTTCCCATTGGACGTGGCAAACTGTTTTTTTCTGAAGGGAGGGAAAAAAAGAGCACTCACACACACTGCTACAACAATGTGAAGCATTTTCCTCCTCAAGAGCTCTTCCTCGCTATCCAACGCCTTCCTTTAAAGACCGGTGCAGAAGTCAAGCAGAGCCGTGCATCATCCAGAAAGCACGGAGCACTCAACCGCGACGCTCAAGGATTCCTGGAAACCGGTGTTGCACAGGGAGAGCTGGAACAGGGGACACACACACACACACTGCTGCAAGCCTGCAGCTGGAGCCTCCCATCCAGGCAAGCAGGGTGTGGGGGTGGGCTTGGAAACAGCGCTGGGGGGGGTGCTTTCCACTTGGAGCACGAAATGCCAAGGAGAATTAGTGAGATGGCTGGAGACTTCGACTGCAGTGGGGAGCAGCTGCTGTCCGTAGGCAGGATGTGACTGCTCAGCCTTGCTGATCCCCTTTCTGGGGGTGCTGGGCCGGCTCGGGCTGCTTTGCTAATGATGCTGTGCTGGGGGCAGCTGTATTCCAGTGAGAAGGGAGAAGGCTGCCCTTATGGGGGGAGCTTGAGTTGGTGCCTGGAGACCTGGATTTGTTGGTCAAGGGGGAAAAGGCCGTTTGGAAACCTGGATGGCTCAGGCGTGGCTCTGAAACGTGCTCTGTGGGTCATTTAAAGCAAGGCAGGACCAGATGCTCCTCTGAGCACCAGCTGTGAGCGCCAAGGTCACCCAAACAGCCTTACCCGAGCAGATCTGGCTGGAGGTGACTCCGCAACCTTCCCAACTTCCCGGGCAGCCACAGCCTGCCCTGATGCCCGAGCCACTGTGGCGTGGCCATGCTGGCCGTTGGCATGTCAGCACCAGGAGGAAAAGCAACCTCATCCAGCCCCGGCACACCAGCGTCATCGCTGCTCGGCCACTCCAGCTTGCTTCAGCCCCCAGCCCTGTAGCACGTGTTATGGTCGAGGCACTAGGGAACAGGGATCAATACTTGATCCAAGGGGAACAGGGATCCTTTGCACTGGATCAAGGGCTTAATTAGTGACAGGTTGTGTGATTTTTCCATGATTTGCCTGATGCCCATCCCCTTGAAGAATAAAAGTTTACTTCCATTTCCCAGCACTCTATTAAAGCCGCTTCCGTTAGTGCTGCCTGTGCTCTCGGCTGTGCTGGATATGGCATTTCTATTTTTAGAAACCAGGGTTGCCATGACAACCCAGTGTATTTTTTTTTGTTAAATATAGCAGCTGTTGCAGGGAACTCTTGTCCTTCTGGATGTAAAGGCTGTGTTTTTGCCCTCTGACAGAGCTCAGGGTATTAAATGCAGATGAGAAAGGATGATTAAATAAATGGGAGCCCAGAAGAAACCATGGATCTGTAATTACAGAGAGGGGTTTTGAACAAAGCCGTGCATGTCTGCTGCTTCCAAAGAGCCCTTCTACACTAGAAATGCTGTGGGGATGGGGACAGGGAGCTTTGCAGCAGGGACTGTGGGCTCTGCAAGACCACCCGTCTCCACACTCTCACTAACTGGGGATGGTCACTTGATGGCTGCCCACTCTGCTTGTCCTTTGCCTGTTCTGGTCTCTGCCCCTGCCAGGACACAGACTGGTACTGGTCGTGCTCTCCAGGATTGAGTCCCACTTAGGAGGAGGCATGGGGATGCAACATAGGACTTGCTATCAGAGAATCCCTGCAGGAAGGAAGTAGCCTGTTGTAGGAATAGATTGGTTTAGCTCCTGCCCGCACTCAGGGCAGTGTTGCAGGTTGGGGTCTGTTTACAAGGGTAGGACAAGGGGTATGGATTGAAGCTGGAGGAGGGAAGGGTCAGGTTGGAGATCAGGGGAGGTTCTTCACAGAGAGAGTGGTGAGGGGCTGGAACGGACTGCCCAGAGAGGTGGGGGATTCCCCAAGCCTGGAGGTGTTCAAGGGCAGGTTGGATGGAGCCCCAGGCAACCTTGTGTGGCTCCAGGCCTGGAGGTTGGTGGCCCTGGCTGTGTCAGGGGGGTTGGAACTCGATGGTATTTGGTGTCCCTTCCAACCCAGACCAGTCTGGGATTCTGTGATTCTGTGAAAGGGCTGTGTTTCAGGTTGGGGTCCAGAGCTGCATTTCCCATTGGTGGGCAATGCAGACCTCACCTGAAGAAGAGCACAGGCAGGCCCAGGCGTGCAGCGTGAGCGCTACTGAACTGTGCAGCACCCCAAGCAGTAGCGTGCCCAAGTGTCGATGTCCGACAGGAAACACACCGATTCTCTTCCTCATTTTGTTTTTCTGGGTTGTTAAGTCTGTTTGTCTGTTCGCTCCGGAGGGAAGCAACAGTGTTTCTCTTTCACTTTGCTGCTTCTTTCTTGGATCCCTGTGTGGTGCAAATACATCTCCCCAGAAAACAGTTTGTCATCTCCCGGGGGGAGGCAGAAGAAGAGTCACTTCCCATCCTGCCAGGTTCGTTCTCCGGTGGTGCTTTACCTTCCCGTTCCGGTGCGAGCTTCCAAATCCGGAGAGCTCAGAAGGGCACTCGCGAGCATCCGTCAGCGCAGCCTCCACTTCACGTTCCCGTTTTGGTTTGCGGCGCCCGGGCGGCTGCAGCAATAGCTCTGAGCACAGGTACGGCTCGGGCCAAGGGCAGGACAGAGATGAGGATCTTTTTTTAATTATCTGGTCTTTGCCTCGTTAGATGGAAAAGGAACCTAGAGGACAGTAGATGCACAGCAGAGCTTAGGGGCCTGGAAAGGTTTCTGTAAAGATCAGATAGAGCAAACAAACAAAGGACCAGAGGTTGGACAGCTTGATTTTAAAATATCCACGGAGGTCAGTGTGACCAAGACTTTGAGCAGGAATAACATATCCCTGGGATTCTTATCTGCTCCCTGAGCTATCGTGAGCAGCATCTAGTGCTGGGGATGTTATTGCTTTTCTGAATGTAATAGCGTAAACACTGCTTATGCAAGCGGAATGCTGCAGGGGAAGGGATCTCCTCTTGCACACCGCAGAGCTGCCTCTGCCGACACGGGGCTGGAGTTGGCCCTGCTGCCTGCTCTCCGTGCCCACCAGCGCTTCGCCCCGCGCATGGCCCGGCTCTTTATCTGGCTGGGCGAAGGGGGTTTGGAGGGGTGGGGAACCGTGAAAAGTCAGGGATTTTGGAGGCAGTAGGATGGGGTCAGATGCTGGCTGTGTTACCAGCTGCCTGCCAGAGTCCATCCTCATCCCACTGCAGAGCTGGAGCCTGTTTCCACATGTGCTAGAGCATCTTCTAGCTGAGGGCATGAATATGGGGGTCAGCCCTGAGGAGGCGCTGCCTGTAATGAAGAAAGGAAAAGCTGCCACATCCAATTCAAAGATTTCCTTGCAGAATATGTTGTCAGACATGTCTGGTGTCCCTTCCAACCCAGACCAGTCTGGGAGAGGTTCAGAGCGATCATTTTAGATGCTGCTTGGGTTTTAATCCAACACAAGGTAAAGCGAGGACCATGGAGTGGTCACAGTTGTGAAAAGAGGTGACTGCGCATGCATGGAAAATGTGGTCTCTATGTCTTCAGGCTTCTCCAGCTTCAGTGCTTATGGTGGCAGCCAGGCCTGGCAGCACCTGGTGCATTTGATGCTCCCTCTCCTCACTCTGGCTCTGCTTAATTACATCCCTGAAAACACACACACACACACCCCTCTAAAGGTGATGTCAAGCCCCCAGGAACACCGGGTACCTTTGGTGAACCCAAAGCAGTTGGACCTGAAGGACTTGGTGCAAAAGTCATGTCCTACAGGTGCCCTTTGCAGTGGCCTTGTCTGACTAAAGACCACCTGAGGACTGAGGCCATGTGATTTGAGGCCTCCCACCGTGCTTCCCCCAAGGTGAGTGACCCAGGACTTCCCATAAAAGTGCATCTTCTCAGTGCACTTTTGGGGGCTTCTTGCAGGGGCTGCTTTCAGCTTGGGACTTGTCCCTAGTCTAGTGGGGATGACGTCCCCCATTCCTCGTGGGAAGCACTGGTGGCCCCAAGAGAGAAGAGCCGCTAACAGGGTGCAGGACAAGCCCTGGCTTGTGGAAAGAGCAACCTGCACGGTGCAGAGGAGCAGTAGTGCTGCCACCATACAACAGGGTCCCAGCAGTGTGAGGGGCCCAGGCAGAGCGATGCAGGATGTTTTGTCCTTGGAGTCACTTCCACACCGCGACAGTCCCCGCAGGGCTTGATACCGAGCTGTGTGCCAGCTGGGTGGCCCAGCAGGCGCCGGGCAGCCCCTGCGCACAGCGGTACCCACTGCCAGGCTGGGGTGGTGGGATGATAAACACCACCTCGGTGTTCATGCTCCCCGCTTTCCCCCCATTGATTTCTGGGCTTATTCTAACCTCTCCATTGTGTCACTTGCCCTCTCCAGGCAGCATGGAGCAGGCAGTGGTCCTGTGTGGTGCTTCCTTTCCCCCTGTGTGTTGGCTGGTCCATCTCTTGGCCATTGGGGTTGTTCTATCTGAAGGCCATTGCCCAGGGTATTGATGTGGTTGTTGGAGATTTCTTTTTTTCCCGGCAAGGATGCTTTTAAAGGCAGTGGAGTTTCCCCAGCAGCGATGGGGGTTGCTGTGGAGGATCAAAAGCTTGTCCCCTGTTCAGGAGGTGGGTAGGGCTCTCAGCCATGCCTCCAAAAGAGGGGCACACCGCTCCCTGCTTGGGGTTAGGGACCTGTTTGCAGCCTTTGATAAAAGCCATTTGCAAGTCTTGGTTGGTTTCTCTAGCAGTCTATTGAGACAGGACAGGGTTATTTATTGGTTCTCCCCTTGGTTTCTCATCCTTGGACTGTGGGGCTTGTGGTCCAGGTGGGCATGATGTCTGAAGCTCCAGTGGGAGGGTGCAGCTGCAGAAGCGTGGCTGTGAGTCCCTGCCAGGGCAAAGGGGCAAGCGCCTGGCTCAGCAGCGATCTGCAAAACCCTGTTTTTCTCTCCTGCTTTTTTCTACAGCTTTGTGCAGAGCTTTCCCCTGTCTCCCACTGGAGATGCCTTTGCACCCTGGTCCCGAGGCAGCTGCAACTCCATCCAGTCCTGAAGCACTGTGCTGTACCCAGCACCGAAGGCTGCAGACAGCCATCAAAGTAATCCCTGTGGCTGATGAGGGAGCCCCGAGCACCCAGTGTACCAAAGATGTGCACAGCCAACCGCTCTGTGCTGGGGGAGAAGGAAGGATCTGCTGGGGCTACCTTCTTGTGAGCAGAGGTAAGAGGAGTTGGCTCTTCCAAAGTGTCCAAACCAATAGGAATGTGGCCCTAATTCCCTCATCATCAGGGCTGTACCTAATTGGGAAGGACCTTCTGAGCATGCAGGGAGGCTGGTGTCCCCACTGGATGCCAGACCTGCATGTTATGTGCCAGCTCGGTGGGTGGTCTTGTCACTGTCCTGCTGCCTTGTCTTGTACAGCACAAGGTGGGTGTCCTTTAGTGAGAAAGAGCCACTGCAAGGGCAGGGGCTGTCCTGGAAGTGTGTGTGTTGGGTATTTTCCAACCATCCATTTAGGTTTTCTTCCTGGGGAACACATGAATTTTTGCTTGTTTGTTTTCTCCCCCCAAAAGCAGACAGTTCTGCTCTCTCCTTCCCAAGCCCAGCGCTGTGTCGGTGCTCAGCGTATTTGCCAGCCCAGCTCAGAAGCCTCTCCAGCAGTAGCATATTTTTGTGCCATTTGAGGGAATCCTCTGAGAGAAGAGTCTCGATAGTGGCGTGGGTTGAAGGGGACAGTCCGTACCTTCAGCAGGAGTGGGAGTTTCTGGGCACCAAGAAAACCGGGAGCACATTTTCAGGAAAATGTCTGAATCCCCTGTTCTGGTTCCTAAAATGATTCCCTGCCTCCCACAAAACTGCCCTGCACATCACTCCTTCCCCAAGCCTACCCCATACTGATTTTTCCCATGGTGATGTGGATGCAGGGTAAGGGACCAGCTTACCACCACGTGCTTTGTGGTTCTTCCCCAGCGGCTCCTGCCTGAGCATCCCCGGAGAGGTGGTGAGACCAAGAAGGTTCCCTGGGACATGGGGAAGCAGTGCAAAGTCTGGGGCAGGTAAGCCTCTAAGAGCCTGAGCTCTCAGGTTAAACTCCTCACTTGAATTCCAGGAGCTTCTTCCAGGCAAGAAGCTTTTGAAGGAAGGGATTTGGGGAAAATAAGCTTCCCAACCTGGGAGTGGGACCAGGATTCTTCTGGCTGCTTTAGGACCTCTCTTTGTCACTGGCTTCCTTCTCCTTGTGAGAAATTTTAAGATTCTCAATTTGTGAGAAGGCCTGTGGAAAAGAGCAGGACAGGAGATGGGTCCTGACCAGATTTGTCTGTAGACTATAAAGTGTCCAAGGTTTCCACCCTCCCTGTAAGGTACATGAGCTGTTTGAGCAGCACTTGGGTCTGAACCAAAGCTGAGGCAGGAGGTGAGGAAGCAGCAGGCTGAGTTGGCTTTAGGCTTGTAACTTTGTTTGCTTTTAACCCAGCCTAAAACCCAGGCACGCATGGAGACCCTGTTCTCGGTTGTGCTGGTGCCTTCAGTTATTTAGATTTTTTAATTTTTACTTTTTTTTTTTTTTTAAATGTTTTAGCCTCTACAGACCCTTAGCTTGGTCCCTTCTAGGAGAAAATTCAGGAAGAAGACTGTGTTTTGCCCCTTCACTGTGGTCTTCCTGTGCCCAAGCCCCTTGCCTGCTGGCTGGGCTTCACCCTGGGTTCCTGGAGGGTCTGTGCCCCTCTCGCAAGAAATAGGAGGCCAGAGCAGATGAGGTGAAAGTGAGGATCCTCCTGTGGTCATATCCAGGGCTGCGTGGAAATCACTGCGGGAGCTTCACTCTCCTTGATACGTTCTTGGATGCTCAGCATGAGGATTTTCACCTTCTTAAATTTCGTCTTGAGCCTTGTGTTTGTCCAGACAGGAAAGCCTGCCCTGAAATCCAGACAGACACGACCACACAAGAGAGCCAACGTTTGTCTTGCTTGTCTCCTCGGGGAAACAGCCCCGCTGCCTCAGAAAATGCAGGGGGCACTGGGGAGACAGAAGCCAAAACCTCTCCTCCTTCTCCAATTCAGCGATTCTCAAAGGCAGCTGCATCTCTGGAGGAGAAGCAGGAACAGCTGGAGCAAAAGAAAGGCCAAATGAGATGATGCCATTAACATTATTTCATCTCCCTGTTGAACAGGAGCCCAGAGCAATCCTTTTGTCAGTGAACTCCTCCTGCGTGAGGCTCTTACACCGGTGCAGTGCAGGGGCTGCAAACATGTGCAAGTCCTGGAGAGCTTCATGCTCTGGGAAGGACAGGATGTCCCAGAGAAATGCCCATGGGGGATTTTTCAGCTCCTGAGTATCTGTCACGGCGATAACAGCCAGGGTGCCTGGGATGCGCCGAAAATCCATACCCCAGGGCAGCCTGTGGGGAAGGTCACCTGAACGGTGGCTTGCATGAAGAGCAGCATCTCCCTCCCCTGCAGAAAAGCTTTCTGTGTTCAGCCCAAACCCTCTTGTTTCGCTGCTGTTCCTGGGTTTGGTTTGGCACGACGCAGGCCTGTCCCTTCAGGGAAGGGGTTTGGCACGGATGTGGCGGCAGGGTATTGGAGGGGTGTACTGGAAGGGCTGGGGCTAGTAGGTCATGAGAGGTCCTCCTCCGCCTCTGCTCTGCCCTGGCGAGACTGCACCTGGAGTACTGTGTCCAGTTGTGGGCCCCTCGGTTCCAGAAGGACATACAACTCCTTGAGAGAGCCCAGTGCAGGGCCACCAAGACAATGGAGGGAGTGGAACACCTTCCTTCTGAGGACCGGCTGAGGGACCTGGGTCTCTAGCTTGGAGGAGACTGAGGGGTGACCCCATTAATGGTTATAAATATGTAAAGGGCAAGTGTCAGGAGGATGGAGCCAGGCTCTTCTCAGGGATGGCCAGTGATAGAACAAGGGGCAGTGGATCCAAGCTGGTGCAGAGAAATATGAGGAGAAACTATTTGCTTGTGAGGGTGACAGATCACTGGAACAGGCTGCCCAGAGAGGTTGTGGAGTCTCCTTCTCTGGAGACATTCAAGACCAATCTGGACACGTTCCTCTGTGATCTAATCTAGGTGATCCTGCTCGGGCAGGGGGCTTGGACTGGATGATCTTTCGAGGTCCCTTCCACCTGCTGATATTCTGTGATCCTGTGAATATGTGATGGGGTCTCTCTCTCTGTGTTTTCCAGAGGGCTTATTCACGCTGGATCCCCACCTCTGGTGCTCTTTGCCTCTTTGTTGGCTCTGTCTGCAGTACACAAGTGCATGTGAAGGGCTTGGAAGAGGAAAGCGTTAGGTAGAGGTAATTATTAACGTTAATGGCTGTGAGAGAGACCCTGTTTGGGCTGCGTTGTGAAGACTCTGTAATCACACAGCTCTGCAGAGTAACCTCTGTGCTTGCTCTGCTTTGTCCTTCATCCTCCCATGCACCAACCACTTCACACTCCTCTCCCTGAAACCTGGAGAAGCGCCCCATTCTGTGGCCACCATGTGCCCCCTCCCTGTCTCCCTCCTACCTTGTCCCGTGCAAAGGCAAAGCAGGGGGAACACTAATTCCTCTGATCCCTTGTGAGCCCTCTGGTGCCACTCGACGTGTCCTCTCATCCGAAAGCAGAGGTGTAGCTGAGCCCTGAGGTGTAGCTCAGCTCCGAGGTGTAGCTCAACCCCGAGGTGCAGCTCAGCCCTTAGGTTAAGCTCAGCTCCGAGGTGTAGCTCAGCTCCTAGGTGTAGCTCAGCCCTGAGGTGTAGCTCAGCCCTGAGTTGTAGCTCAGCCCTGAGGTGTAGCTCAGCTCCGAGGTGTAGCTCAACCACGAGGTGCACCTCAGCCCTTAGGTGTAGCTCAACCCCGAGGTGTAGCTCAGCCCTTAGGTGTAGCTCAGCCCTTAGGTGTAGCTCAGCTCCTAGGTGTAGCTCAGCTCTGAGGTGTAGCTCAGCTCCGAGGTGTAGCTCAACCCCAAGGTGCAGCTCAGCCCTTAGGTGTAGCTCAGCTCCGAGGTGTAGCTCAACCCCGAGGTGTAGCTCAACCCCGAGGTGTAGCTCAGCTCTGAGGTGTAGCTCAGCTCCTAGGTGTAGCTCAGCTCTGAGGTGTAGCTCAGCTCCAAGGTGTAGCTCAACCCCGAAGTGCAGCTCAGCCCTTAGGTGTAGCTCAGCTCCGAGGTGTAGCTCAACCCCGAGGTGTAGCTCAGCCCTGAGGTGTAGCTCAGCTCTGAGGTGTAGCTCAGCTCTGATGTCTGCAGACAGTGGGGTCCTGCCAGGGATGCTCCTGTAAACCCCAGGCAGAGGGAGTCTCGAAGCGCTTCCCACATCACCCTGCTGGCATCCTCGCAGCAGCCTGTGGCTCTCTGTGCTGGGGGACACGTCTCCTTAGCACCCCCAGCACAGCCCGCAGGTGGCAGAAAGCCTCTGCAAAAGCCAGGAGCTGCGTGAGAAGCAGCGGGACGGACTCCAAGCCAGGCCAGATGCCAAGTGCTGTTCCTCGGCTGGCTGTGCCAAGGCTCTGCAATGGTGTGGGATTAAGGCAAAGGGGCAGAGCAGAAATCGTTTCAGTGGGGGAAAGCGAAGTGTTTCATTTACCCAGGAAAACAACGCACTGTCTTCATGTTGTGCCTTCCAGGGGCTGGAGAGCACTGATTAAAGGAGGGGGCAGAGGGTGCAGTTATGAGTGTGGTTTCTCTGGGGGCATAGCAGGTGGAAGAAATTTCCTTCCTTCCCCGTGACCCAGAAGTTTCTACTTGCCCCTGTAGTCATGGTGCTTACTCCTTGTTCCCCCCGCCAAAGCTAGACCCTCCTCACACCCACCCCCGCCAAATGCACATAGGGAATGAAACACTGATAGACCAAATACCAAAATCTGGTGAGTAGCTGATTATTATTAACTTTTATTAACTTCTTGGAGAGCAAACCTTCTGAGGAGAGGCTGAGGGAGCTGAGGGGTTGAGTCTGGAGAAGAGGAGGCTGAGGGGAGACCTTCTCCCTGCCTGTAATGACCTGACAGGAGGTTGGAGAGAGGTGGGCGATGGTCTCTTGTGCCCAGGGACAGGGGACAGGACAAGGGGAGTGCCCTCAAGCTGCACCAGGGCAGGTTCAGATGAGATGTCAGAAGAAATTCTTCCCCCAAAGAGCTGTGGGGGTGTGGAACAGGCTGCCCAGGGAGGGGGTGGAGTCCCCACCCCTGGGTGTATTGACCAGACAGGAGATGAGGTGCTCAGGGAGATGGCTTAGGAGAGGACAGGGACAGTTGAATTCCGTGATCCTAATGGTCTTTTCCAACCTTGTGATTCTGTGATTTAAAATGAGATCCCACCCAGTATTGGGGCATGGGGACAGGACACAATGCCTTAATCCAGATTTGCAACCAAAACCAAATGTTCCTGCACCCCAAACTTGGTGTCAGCAGGCAATTGATGATGTTTGGTCCACGGTGACAGCCATGGTGAGACTTTGCCATCATCCTTCCTTGTTTCCCTGTGAGTCAAGGGGACCCCGGTGCTGTCTGGGAGGTCATGCAGTGTCCCAGCTGGCTGGTGGGACCTCTGTCCAGCATGGTTGGTGGGATGATCATGCACCACAATTGTGGGGCATGTGTACAGCTCAGACCTACCTCCTGGTACCTCCTCACTGGGAAAAGGGAGGTGGGGAAGGCAGCACCATGCACGACTCCCCTGTGACGTGTGCTCTTTAGCTGGTGGGCTCAGGCTGTGCAGCGCTGCTGCAGCTTCTGGTTCCACCCCATTCATTTAAGACCAAAATGACAACTTTTTAACTTCCTTCACTGAAATATGATGCCAAACTCAGTAGCCAGACTGCTGTTAGCTGTGATCCTGTGAGCAGCCACGGGGCAGGGGGACACCAGTGGGATTTGGGGGGTAGAGGAGATGGATGGGTGCTGCTTTGCAGCCCGCGCGCACCGAAGCGGCTAATAAAACTCTTGGCAGGTCTTGGCAGCGGTGGTTGTGTTTCAGAGACCATCTGTTCCCACCAGCCAGCAGACCAGCCACGCTGTCAGAGCATGGCCAGACATCAAATGGGAGCTGGCAGGGACTGCCCCAACAGGACCCACGTCCACCGGGCAGACCCCGGACTGCTCTGGGACGAAGGAAATGCCCTGAAGGTGTCCTTTGAAGGTGTCATTTGTTTATCAGCTGGAGTCATTTGACGTGAGTCTCTTTGCTCAACTGTTGTTTGGAAATTGAGTCTGTAAAGCAGCTTTGGGCTGCAGCCAGCACATGGTCCATTATGGCAAGCTTTCATTATTAGTATTATATTATATTATATTATATTATATTATATTATATTATATTATATTATATTATATTATATTATATTATATTATTAATTTTATTAGTATTATAGTAGTATTATTAATATTATCTCCTGCTTCTGCTATAAGAAGACTGGATGTTTTTTCTGGGTCCCTTGTTGGAGCAGACAGGTGCGAATCGCTGCCCAGATGTGTACAGGAGAGTCCAGCACAGCTGAGCTCCCCTTCTGCCTGGGACAGCAATAGACCAGGGTCCTGGGGAGTGAGAAACTGCCCATGAGCCAGCAGTGTGCTCTGGCAGCTCACAAGGCCAACGACAGTCTGGTGCTGTCACCCCAGTGATCTTCTACCATCGGATACCGAAACTCTTGTGATTCCTTTTATATGGAAAGGGGGGGAAATCCAGCGAGCCAGTGGCTGCTGCGCTGGGATAGCGCTTCGCTGAGCTCTGATTGTTTGTTTAAGCTAATTAAATTACCAGACCCATGGAATTTTGAAAGGGTCCTTAGGATTCCTTCCCTCTCCTCTCCCAGGTGTGTGTGGGGGGGGGTGGGGGCAGGTACCACCGCAGCTGCTGTCCGCAGGTTTCCTCGCAGCCTCCTCTGGAGCTGCTGCTGGCATCTTGCCTCAGGAGCTGGAGCTGCAGGGCTAATCTGCTCCGGCAGTTCCCCTTGTCTCTAAGCATCGGTCGTTGTCCCGTGTGTGTGTGTCGTCCCCCCCCCGCCCGACTTGTACAAAACAAGCATGTTTAGTGTTAGATGGCTTCGGCATCCGAGTTGCCTGACGGCTTTAAGAAGGGAGTAAACATTCATCCTGCTGACACAGCAATAAAGCCGGTGCGTCTGGAAGAGAGGAGTCAGCAGCAGATGTGCCCCTGCAAACGGCTCGCCGTGATGAATGCTCTTCCCAGATACTGCTAATCCCTTTTCTCTTGCTCCTAGGCCTCTGTAATTGTGCTCTCTGTGATTAAATAACTCTTTGAAGACATCAGTTATTTCTTCCACGTGGGAATGTCGCTTGCCAGGTTCAAAGCCTTTGGCTCTTGGCGTAGGGAGCTCCTTGGGCAAGGGAGATGGAGTGGGAAGTGTCCGGATTGCTCTGGTGCCTCTGGGAGAAGCACCCACCCAGAAATGTCAAGGCTGCCTGGGAGGGATGGAGGACTTAGAGAGGATGTGCCTGGCTGTCCTATGTGAACCCAGGGGTGGTAGATTCCCATCTGCAGGGAAGATCACAGAATCACAGAATGGTAGGGGTTGTTGGAAGGTACTTCCAGAGATCATTGAATCCAACCCCTCTGCCAGAGCAGGTTCCCTAGAGCAGGTCACACAGGTCGGTGTCCAGATGGGTCTGGAATATCTCCAGAGAAGGAGACTCCACAACCCCCTGGGCAGCCTGTCCCAGGGCTCTGTCACCCTCACCATGAAGAAGTTCTTTCTCACATTGATGCGGAGCCTCCTGTGGTCCAACTTGTGGCCATTGCCCCTTGTTCTGTCCCCACAGGCCACTGAGAAGAGGTTGGCCATCTCCCCTTGTCTCCTACACTTCAGATATGGATAAACATTGATGAGATCCCCTCTCAGTCTTCTCCAGGCTGAACAGCCCCAGCTCACTCAGCCTTTCCTGACAGGGCCTTCCTCATCCTTGTGGCCTCCACTGGACTCTCTCCAGGAGATCCCTGTCTGGTTTGTACCGGGGCGCCCAGAACTGGACACAGGACTCCAGGTGAGGCCTGACCAGGGCAGAGTAGAGGGGGAGGGTCACCTCCTTCCACCTGCTGGCCATGCTCCTCTTAATGCACCCCAGGATCCCATTGGCCTTCTTGGCCACCAGGGCACATGGCTGGCTCATGACCAAGCTGTCATTCACCAGGCCCCCCAGGTCCTTCTCTGCCTCAGCGGTGCTTGCTCTCCCAGCCACTCAGGAAGAGCACAGTGGTTTGGGGAGGAGAGGGGTGCCATGGCTGGGGTGATGTGTTGGCTCAGGTGGTCCTCCCTGGAGTAGAGGAGAGGTGGGCAGTGGTTTCCAGCCCCTGTGGGCTTCCTTCTGAGGAGAGTACCCTCAGTAGCTTCTGGGTTTCTGAAGGATGCAGAAGCCTCGCTCTGCAGGAGGGACACACAAGCCCAGGAGGGCTGCAGCAGTGTGTGAGGGGCTTTGCCTAAGTGCAGATGAGGAAGGAACTTGTTTAATGGGTGCCTACACCCTGGAAAATTCTAGATAATGGCTGATTTCTGCAGGAGGAGCCCCATTGTGCCAGCAGCATCCCATCTCCTGCATGCCATGCTGCTTCCACGCTGCCAGACACTCTCATGACAGGACCCCGTCCTGGTGCCCCCAGCGCTGCACCCAGTGCCCCCGAGGCAGAGGCGTCAGGTCCCCATAGATAGACACAAGCCTGAATATTCATGTATCGGCAGGCAAGCTCCAGCAGGCCCTGTTACAGACTGCTACCCAAACTGCTTACAGCCTTAAATGAGGGAAATAAATAAACAGATGCTTGTTAATTGACTTAATTACCCACCAGCAAACAGGAGACCAGGAGCACATCAATAAAAAATGTTTTAAAAAGCAAGCCATAGTCATTCTTTGCCATATGCAAACCACGCAGGTCTCTTCCATCTACAAGAGTCCCCAGAAGACAAGAAATAGATTTTCATTATGCCAGAAGGAGAGATCAAAGACTGAAGATGAGGGTTGTGTCCCAAATTTATGCCCTCTTCCCAAACCCTTGGCTCTTTGAAAACCAGTCTGGGTCAGTGTTTAACAATTAGCTGTCACCAGGGTTAGTGCAAATAACCCCTCCTTGGGCGAGAGCAATGCACCAGCTGAGGGAATCCTTGTTTTCTGCTGAGGAGCTGGTATGAAGGAGGAGGAGGAGGAGGAGGAGGAGGAGGGAGGGATGAGGAACTCTTAAAGATGTTTTATTTGGTTTGTTGGTTTGGTTTTTTTTTTATATTTAAGGTCAGGTTTTTAGAAGACGCTTGAGCAAAAATGAAATGGAAAAATCGAAGATGTGTCCCCCGCAATGCCATGCGGCTGCACCAGGGCAGGTTCAGGTGAGATGTCACAAGAAATTCTTCTCCCAAAGAGCTGTGGGGGTGTGGGACAGGCTGCCCAGGGAGGGGGTGGAGTCCCCACCCCTGGGTGTATCGAACAGTATTATTTAATGGTATTTTCCAATCTTGTGATTCTGTGACCTGAGAGCATGGATAATGCTGATGTGCTCCTGGGCTGATGCTCAGCATGAAGGCCCACAGTCAAGAGCTGGGCTGGCAGAGCAGGATGGATAAATAAATACATGTCCAGGCTGGGGGCTTGTGGCCAGACCCCTGGTCTTTTGTCCCAGGGAGGATGCAGAGGGTCCTGCAGACATCAGAGCAGCCCTGCTGAGCCTGGGAGTGGGGATGTGCCCCACACCTCTGGATGGACAGCCCTGTCACCATGTTCCAGCTTTTTGTGTGCCCTTTCCTGGCAGCCTGTGACCTCTCACAAGGAATTCCTGTCCATCTGAATAAACCCCAGCCCAGCAGTGCAGAAGCAAGCGATAGGACGAGAGGAAATGGTCACAAACTGCCCCAGGGGAGATTGAGGTTGGACACCAGAAGAATTTCCCCCCTGAAAGGGTTGTCAGGCATTGGAACAGGCTGCCCAGGGCAGTGGTGGAGTCCCCATCCCTGGTGGGATTGGAAAGGCCAAGAGATGAGGTGCTGAAGGACATGGTCTAGAGGTGGCCTAGGCCGGGTCAGGCTGGGGTTGGACTCGATGATCTTAAAGGTCTCTCCCAACCCATGGATGGATATGGATATGGTTATGGATTCTATGATCTCCTGTGACCTAATTTGTTCATGACAACACCAGAAAACCCCAACAATCCCCAACTCTGCAAAACCAGCCATGTTAAACTCCAAAGTCCGCAACAACTTGACTTTAAATTGATATTTTTATTTTTTTTTTACACTTTCTAGAGGTGATTTCCCCTGTGCAGGTGCTGCCAGCTCAGCAATGCCCGACAGAATCGCGGCTGCATTTGTGCACGCGCCCTGAGCCCTGCCAGCCAAGACAGGTCCCTGCCCTTTTCCAGCCTCGCTTTCCCAGCGTGTTTGCTCTGATCCTGGTCTGGCAGGGAGGCTGTGTGGAAAAACCAGTGCGGGCTCCCCTCCCCCCTCCCCGGGACTGCTAATGATTCCGTCCGTTACCTTCATTACCTTCCTATCGCAGCCCAAACGTTTAACGAGTGCCCCCAGGGCAGGTTGGTTATGAAAGAACCCCGTTAACGTGGCCCTCGATGCCTCCCTGACGTCAATGTGACGCGGTGTGATCAGGGGAAGATGCAGAGCAGGGTACAAAAGGCTGGGGAGCGCTGGCTTTTCGGTGCAACCAGGAAAAAAATACGAAAGAATGAAAGGGTGGAGCCAGCGGCACTAAGAGATGAAGGGAGATTGTCTTATCACCCGGAGCTGGCAGCTGGGGTGAACCTTCCTTCTGAGGACAGGCTGAGGGAGCTGGGTCTCTTCAGCTTGGAGGAGAGGAGACTGAGGGGTGACCTCATTAACGTTTATGAATGTATAAAGGGTGAGTGTCAGGAGGATGGATCCAGGCTCTTCTCAGTGATGGCCACTGACAGGACAAGGGGCAATGGGTCCAAGCTGGAACAGGAGGTTCCATGGGAACGTTAGGAGAAACCATTTCCCTATGAGGATGAGGGAGCCCTGGGTCAGGCTGCGCAGAGAGGCTGTGGAATCTCCTTCTCTGGAGACATTCAAGACCAATCTGGACATGTTCCTGTGTGATCTACTCTAGGTGATCCTGCTCAGGCAGAGAGTTGGGATGGATGATCTTCTGAGGTCCCTTCCAACTCAGAGAATCAAAGAATTGTAGGGGTCCAACCATATAGTCCAACCCCCCCTGCAAAGAAGGTTCGCTACAGCAGGTCACTCAGGTCAGCATCCAGAAAGGTCTTGAATGTCTCCAGAGAAGACTCCACAACCCCCCTGGGCGGCCTGTCCCAGTGCTTCATCACCCTCACCACGAAGAAGTTCCTTCACATACAGGCACAGAACTTCTGTACTCCTAACGTTCTGTGCTTCTCTAATTCCTCTCCCCAGTGCAGGTTCTGCAGGCATGGGTGGTGTTCTCCCATCAGCTGGGTCCTCCAGACCCAGCCCTCACCGTAGGCAGCAGGGAGGCTGCAGCAGAGAGGGAAGGGGAGGGCACAGCATTCAGGTTCTGTGCCCTTATCTGGGGCTTGCCTGATGGCACGTGGATTTGAAATAGTGGCGTTATCCCACAATGCCCAGGCCCTTTAATTTTGGGCCTTGAATCTTGAACAGGCTCCAACAATTTTTGTTAGAGGATAACTTCAGTAAAGAGCTGGGGCATCTCTCTTGGTAGGAAGCTGCTCAGGTGGCTGCACCTCTCCTGCAGGGAAAGAAAGCAGATATGCATGATCCCTGTGGCACGGACACTATCTGGTCAAGCTGTGTTTGGTGACAGGCAGTGTGGGGCATGTTGTGCTGCACAAGACTCTGTGCTCACCCCAAACTCTGCAGCATCTGCCACCTCCATCACTATTTCTGGGTTTGGCTGGAAGAAAGGAGTGAGCAAGAGCGTTTCTGTTCCTCAGCTTGCGGGGACCCTGGAGGTGGGACCCACGCGGGGTGAGACAGCAGAAGGTTCTGTCAAAGCTCACCGAGTCTTACTTGTGAATGTTTAAAATACTGTTAAACATGGTCTCCTGGCACATTTTTCTTTTTTCTTGAAGCTCTGAGCAGTTCCTGAATGCAGGTGACACTGGGGACAGCAACACTTTCACTGTGCTGCTCATCAATCGCTGGTGCTCAGCAAGGGGCCCAGGGGGAAGTCCCCAGGGTCTCAGGTAGGAGCTGGAGGTTGTGGCCAAAGCCCCAGTGAGCAATGGGTGGTGGAGATGAAGAGAATGGGAGCGAGTACGGGGAAAGGAGAGGCAGACTCTACGCACAGTGGCAGCATAGGGCAGCTGGGATGCTCTTGTTGCTCCTGTTTGGGAATATCAGGCCCATGTGCCTGGAGAGAATCGAACATGGCAATGACATCTGGCACTTCTGCTCTGTCTATCCCGAGGTGTCCTGCTGAGCCTGGTGTCGTAGGATGCAAGCGATGAGGGTGTGTTGCAGCCCCAGCCCAGGCACTGCTCTGCAGCATCGAGAGAAGGATGCGCTTTCAAACACGGGAGCTGTGCACCCTTGAGCCTTGAGCCCTCGCAAGATAAGCGTCAGCTCCGTAAGCTCTCCACGCCCTGCCAGGTACAAGGCCACCCTGCCATCTGGCACCGCTCCTGGTTCAGCACCTGGGAAACAGAGAAGAGGCTGAGCCACGGGAGTGGGACCATCGCACATCCCTTCCTTTCAGAAGGCTGCAGGAACCCATCAAAGGATGGTTGGGGGAGGAGTGAAGGACTCCAAGGTGGCCGTGGTGGGACCACGCTTGCAGTGCTTGGTCCTGCCCCGGGGGAAGGCAGGCTGGCNAGTTTCCAAGCCCAAGGTGCTTTCAGCAAGACGTGCAGTTTCACCACTTGCTCATTCGGGCCCCCGGCTGCCACGTTGCCTATTTGTCGGCGCGCTTGTTTGGCTTTCTGCAGCGGGCCCGTCCGGCTGCGCTGGCATCCGACATGCTGCTGCCTGCCTCGCGCGCTCCGGATTTGGGTTCCTCCCTGGAAAACGTCCACATCGGCAGCTATTTTTGGAACAGAGGCATCTATTGTCTTGCGCTGTTCCCTGCAGGGCCCCCTCCCCCCAGTACCCCCTCCCTTCCCATGGCATGGCTCCTGTGTGCCCCATGGCATCTCCAGTATGTAGGGCTGCTAGAGCCCCATGAGGCAGGGCAGAGCAAGGTGTCCTGAGCCCATGTCTTCCCAGGAGTTGTCAAGGGGGTCCAGGAGCAGCATTGAGCAGGGTCTATGAGGAGTTCACCTCCGAGTCTGGCATGGTCCTGCCAGGGATCCAAGCTGCAGCATAGGATGTGCAAGCTGTTAAGCCAAGCTGCAGCTGGGAACATGTAGCGGAGGAGCAGGTCCCCCACATCTCCAGGTTGAAGCCAGGTAGGGACCTGAGTGGCAAGGTCCCCAGACAGCAGGGCTGTCTTCATTAGGCCACATGGACAGAGTCTGCTGGATGGGCTGGACACTCTCGAGCAGGTCATGAGCTGGAGGCTGCACTGCAGTCCTTGGGGCTGTCCTTCTCCCTTGACATGGCCTCCAGAGTTGGGCTGAGGTTTGCAGCTGTGGTGCTCATAGCAAGAAGGCTGGGCTATGACTCTCCCAGCTCAAGGTGACACCTCTCCAGTTCCCTTGGTGAGGTTGGGTTCCCCTCACTGCCAATTCATTGTGCCTCTTCCATAGGACTAGTCAATACTTTTCAACTGTGTCGCTTTGCAGAAGACAGAAGTGGAGGGTGGGGGGGGTTTGAGTAGAGGGGATGGAACTATTTTCATCCAAGTCCATCTGTGTTAACTCTTCATCCATCCCCGCTCGTTACTGGAGCAGGATTTGCCGGGTGTCCTAGCAAATACCTCGTGCGCTCCACTCTCCTCATGCCCATGCGTCCCCGCTTGCGGCGGGATGGGTCAGCACGTGCTTCGTCACAGCCCCAAACGTGGATGCCACTCCACACCAGTGGGTACAAACAGCTCCAGCAGCTCCTTCCCATCACACGTTCCTCTCCCTGCCGTCGGAGCCACATCTCGGGAACAGCGATTTCGGCACTGACGGCCCCTCAGCATGTCAGAAAAGTTTCACACAATCTGTTTACTTTTGGGCATATGCTGTGTTCGAGCTGCCGCGGAGTTGTGCTGCCGCTAATAACTTCGGGTGTAATTTTCTCCAGTTAGGTGCCTGGGGCACTGATTGACACCTGTGGAAATGGGCCTCTGAGGGGGAGCAAAGTGCCTTTGTTCCCCTGGTGTCATTCCTTTACTGCTGCTTTAAAAAACCCGGCACATGTTGCCCCTGAGGCATGGATCCTCTGGAGGAAATCAGAAGACAGTACTGTGCCACACAGCTTCTCCGCCTTGCGAAGCTCGAGGGAGGCTGGAGTATACATCCATATCACTGTGTCACATCAGTGACATCTCGATGGAGTGGAGTGCACCCTCAGCACGTTTTCGGATGACACCAAGCCCAGAGGTGTAGTTAACACAACAGAAGGAAATAAAGCCACCCAGAGGGATCTGGACAGACTGGAGAGGTGGGCCCAGGTGAACCTCTGAGGTTTAACACTGCACAGAGTGAGGTCTTGCACCTGTGCCAGAGGAATCCCAGGCATAGACACAGGCTGGGAGAAGAGCTCCTGGAGAGGAGCCCTGCTGAGAAGGACCTGGGGGGTGAGACCCTGAGCCAGCAGTGTGCTCTGGCAGCTCACAAGGCCAATGGTCTCCTAAGCTCCATCAGCAGAGGGGTGGCC
>VXBZ01005243.1:120537-180627 GCA_013399135.1 Heliornis fulica | reverse complement strand
GGGGGACCTCACTGCGGCCCCTCAGGACTTAAAGGGAACATAGATACAGAAGAGGAATCAGACTTTCACCAGGGCAGGGAGTGGTAGGACAAGGGAATGGATTGAAGCTGGAGGAGGGAAGGGTCAGGTTGGAGATCAGGGGAAGTTCTTCACAGAGAGACTGGTGAGGTGCTGGAATGGGCTGCCCAGAGAGGGGGGGGATGCCCCAAGCCTGGAGGTTTTCAAGGCCAGGTTGGATGGGGCCCTGGGCAACCTTGTGTGGCTCCAGGCCTGGAGGGTGGTGGCCCTGGCTGTGTCAGGGGAGTTGGAACTCGATGGTCCTTGAGGTCCCTTCCAACCCAGACCAGTCTGTGAGTCTGTGATTCTGTAAATGTGATTAGATCCACAGTGATGGATACAGGTGTCTTACAGGGAGGGGGTGGTACTGCAAGGGTGAAATCTGTCCTTGGTCCAAGGTGACAGCACCCACTGCTTTGCCATGCCTGGGAGTCAGCTGGGTGGACATGAGGGGTGTGTGTGAGCACAGCAGCTCTTCTTGCAGAAGAAGAGCACAGCACCCTGCTTTGATCCACCAGTTTTCCTCATTTTGTGTGTGCTGTCCCAGATCAGTTCCCTGAAGGGAGCGCCCTGGCCCCCAGCTCTCACTCCTGCAGTGCCCAACTCAGTTTGTACCAAAAGAGACAAGTAAGGAAATAATAAAACCAGTTTTAAAAGAGGCTGTGTTTTGGGGCTAGAATAATCTCCAGTGTGAGAGAAACCAGTGGGACACCGCTCTTCCAGTACTGTTTTTGATCTCAGGTGAGGGGTTGGGGCTGTTGGTGGTCTTGGTGAGCCAGGTAAAGCTGCTTCCCACTGAGCTGCCTTCTCAATGTACATATTAGAGTGTATTTGCAATGTAAATTAATAAAAGCCATCTGCTTACCTCTGATGTTATGAGAATGTTGTCTTGTGACTGGCTACAAACAAGACAACATTGAGGAATTAACACCTGCTGGTACATATTACCACAATTTATTTTCAAACATTAGAAGATTATTTTGGAAGGGAGAAGTAGGTATAATCTCCTCTTGCTATATATTAGGTGCTAATGAGAGGCACCGTGCGGGTTGCCGGGGACGTCTTCGAGGAATTAGCAGGAGGGACGAGGTAAAATCCATCTGAGGACAGAAGCAGCTTGTCCAGCTTTCTCCCCTTGTCCCCCATGGGGGATGGGGACAAGGGGAGAAAGTTTGTCAAAACATCCTGCTTCAGGCTTTGGGGATGGGATGCTCTTAATTTTCATTTCAAAATCGCAGCCTGCTTTGGCAATGGAAATTATTCTCATGCTGATGGAGTTGAAATCTCTCAAATTTTATTCTTCTCAAGTTCTAGCAAATAAATTGTTCCTCTTTATCCCAGCTTCACCATTCCCCGGCTTTCCCAGAATAGGAAGGGAATCTAAAGAAATAGGAATTTCCTCTCCACATTCCCAAGCTGACATCCAGCCTCCCGCTGCATCTCTTCGCTTCCCTCATCCCCTCAGTATGCTGTGGGGCAGAGCTCCTGCCCAGACCTGCAGAGATGGAAATGCTCCTGGTGAGCTTGGGCGGTGAGGAGGAGAAGCCAGGCAGGGTTTAACAGTGGAGAGGGCTTTTCCAACGGAGGGGAAAGGGGAGAAGGAGGAGAAACTGGCTGTAGAAGAGCAGGGGATGGGCTGCTGGGCAGGTGTCAGGTTGTCAGGGCAAACCGGAAATGGGGGATGTGGAAGCGGTCATGATGCTAGATGAAGAAAGGGATTGAGGGTCTGGGGATGCTCCACAGCGCTGAGGTGTATGTCAGCTTCTGCAGAGAGGCCAAGGCAGAGGCAATGCCTTGTTCTCAAGAGTAAGAGCTTTCAATATGACCTTGAAGAGGGGGATTGGAGGCTGGATCCATCTTTGGGGAGGAAGGGGAAGCTTGGGCAGGCAAGGCCCGAGCAACCTCAGGAATGCTTCTCTTGAGTGAATCCTAACAAAAACACAGGTTGAGAAGCTCGTTATCAATGTTACAAAGCAAACCTGGCAGCTCCCCTCCCTCTGCTGCAGACCCGAAGGGATCAGTTTTAACATGGCGCACGCGGAGGGCGTGGTGCAAGGCTCTTCTCACCCTGGCTACAGGGTGGATCACAGCCACCCTTGGCTCGATAGCAGGACAAAACAAGCAGACTGGGGTGCCAGCAGTGCAGATATGTTGTATAGAACCATCTTCCTGCATTGTGTGTAACTGGGATGCTGGTGTTCCAGCCAAGGGGCAGCTGGGAAGCAACACCTGGAGCACCCCTCATGGAAGGTTGAACAGGTCAATCTGGAGATGGCAGAAATGAACTAAAGCAGAGATAAATTGGAGAAGGACCTGGAGGTGTTGTGTGACTGCAGACTGAGCATGAGCCAGGTGTGTGCCCAGGTGGCCAAGAAGGCCAACGGCATCCTGGCTTGGATCAGAACTGGCGTGACCAGCAGGTCTGGAGAGGGGATTGTGCCCCTGGACTGGGCACTGGTGAGGCTGCACCTCGGGTGCTACATTCAGCTCTGGGTCCCTCACTCCAAGAAGGACATGGAGGTCCTGGAGCTGGTCCAGAGGAGGGCAACCAGGCTGGGGAAGGGTCTGGAGAACAAACCTTCTGAGGAGCGGCTGAGGGAGCTGGGGGGTTGAGTCTGGAGAAGAGGAGGCTGAGAGGAGACCTTCTTCCTGCCTGGAATGACCTGAGAGGAGGTTGGAGAGAGGTGGGCGATGGTCTCTTCTGCCCAGGGACAGGGGACAGGACAAGGGGAACGGCCTCAAGCTGCACCAGGGAAGGTTCAAATGTTCTCATGATTGTCACCTCAGCACTTCTGTCTCCTGGACATCCCTCTCTGCTCTCCTGTCTCACCCATGGCCCTTGCTCGAGGAGATGGAGGGCTCTCAGGGCCTTATTCTTTGGATAAAGCCCTTTCTGCATGATGAGCCTCCACTGTGCTTCCTCCTCAGTTCAAAGCTCCCAGTCCTTTAAGTTATCCTGGAGGTGTTTGGCTGCCTCTCTGCCCCTTGGCCACTTTCCACCCCTCCCCTCGTACTTCCCTCCCCAAAACCCGGGGTGCTACAGTCGAGCCTTAAGGAAACACATCGGGTGAGTGTGGCCCGCTGGCTGCTGCGAGCGGCACATGGCCCAGCGCAGAAATGCCACCGCGCTTGTTTGCAGTGGAAATTGTGGGCTTGGCAGGGGTGGGGGAAAGAGGGGTGCACTGCTGCCCCTCACCCCGCACCACCAGACCTTTGGCAACTGAAACTGATGTGGGGGATGCTGGGGGACAGGGAGGGGCACCTGGTAGGGACATGGGTATGGTTTGTGGTGGTGGTAGAGCAGCGGGTTATCGGTTCTCCTCATCCCCCGGACTGGGCAGCTTCCAGAAGAAGGATGGCCACAGTGGGATTCCCTGGTAAAAATAACTCCACAGGATTAACTTTCACGGGAGGAAGGGTAGGGAGCAGGCAGGGCCCGACTCCCTTCCTCCCTCCACCACATCAGCGAACATCCTCCCGGGCCACCACGGATCAGCAGAGGTTAGGGGTGAGGGGCAATGTCTTAGATTGACAGCAGTAAAGCCCGGGGAAGTTTTTTGAAGCTCAAGGAAAAGAAATAACTGGGCTGCAGTGAATCACAGAGGACCTCTGGTCCTCCTGCTTGCTGATGGTTTGCATAAGGACGGCAACAATGGTGGAGGAGGAAAGAAAGAGAGGAGCAGCTCGGGGAAGGAGGCTTTGCCCCAGGCAGTGATGCTGTTTGACTTTGTGGTATTTCTTTTGTTTTCCCTCTGTGTCCCAGCCTCCCAGCAGGATGGGGCCGGGCTGCCAATGTGGCAGCGAGCCCATTCGCCTTGCCAGGCCGTGGTGGGAGCTGCCTTCCCACCCCAGCCCTCTTTCCAATGGGGGCCGGGCTGCAGCAGCTCCCATACACACAGGAATGATTGCAGGCCACAGGTTGGGAAAGAAGACCCCACACCTCCTCTCACCATTCCCACCATCCCACCAAGACTTCTCCTCAGATAGTGCTGGCCATGGTTCTCCTCCTAGCTATCTGCCAGTAGTTGCAGCCACCAGCTGGAGGATGTGGCTGGTGGGATGCAGAGGATGTTCTTGGATGTAGAACATCCAAGCACAGGGCCACCAAGATGATAAAGGGAGTGGAACATCCTCCTTCTGAGGACAAGCTGAGGGAGCTGGGTCTCTTCAGCTTGGAGAAGAGGAGACTGAGGGGTGACCTCATTAGACTTTATAAATATGTCAAGGGTGAGTGTCAGGAGGATGGATCCAGGCTCTTCTCAGTGACGCCCAGTGATAGAACAAGGGGAAATGGGTCCAAACTGAAACACAGGAAGTTCCATCTTAATATAAGGAGGAACTTTTTCACTGTGAGGGTGACGGATCACTGGGACAGGCTGCCCAGAGAGGTTGTGGAGTCTCCTTCTCTGGAGACATTCAAAACCAATCTGGACACATTCCTGTGTGATCTAATCTAGGTGATCCTGCTCTGGCAGGGGCTTGGACTTCATGATCTGTCAAGGTCCCTTCCAACTCCTGATATTCTGGGATTCTGTGATTGCAGGGTGAGGTCACAGCCATGTGGTCACCGTGCCAAGCAGGGTGATACCGAGAAGAGGGTACCATGAGCACGCCATGCTCACGAGCTCCTTCTCTGCAGGACGTGGTGGCGATGCTGTTTCCATTTGGTGCTTCCTGGGTTGTGCCAGCAGTTGATTCCTTCAACCTGCCAAAGCTCACTCGTGTGGTGCGCTGGGTGGGAGGAGAAGCCAGTAATTTTCCACTATCCCCAGCATGGGGAGGCACGGAGCAAGCACTGAGAACCTGGCGAGGCTCCACCACGGGTTCACACGTCTTGCTTTCGCAAGACGTGCAATGGTAAAACCCCGAAAGGCAAAGGAAGGCCACTGCTCTGATTCACTTAGCAGGCTGCAAGCGGTCTTGCTTTGTTCCCTCGCCTCTTTTTTATCTTTCTCCCCTCATTTTGGGGAGGAGAGGAGAAAGGGGGCGGGGAGGGTGTGTGTGCCTCATGTTCCCAGGCTATTTCAGGCAGTGGCAGTGTTAGTGTCTCAGGTAGCCTGACCCTGCCACCCCGCTCCTGTCCCAGCAGTCGCAGTGAGCCCAAGATCTGCATATTGGCTGTGACACTTCTTAATTGCTCAAGATGGATCGCTTAAGAAAAAGCCTTCCATATGGCCCACAGGATTTATTTTTTTTTATATTTTCACCACCCCCCCCAACTGTTAGAGGGAAAGATATTTTCCCCCCTGTTTGACATACATGTAATCTTCTTCTGATACACAAATGCCAGATGGCATGGCAAAAAAAGATAATAAATGTGTCTGCAGCCTTTGACAGTTAAGTCTGGGAACCATGAAAATGGCTATGGAGTTGCTGGGAGCGGCTGGGCTTGGGGGGTTTTTGAGGGCTGTGTGTTGAAGATGGAGCATGTCACCAGAGGCAGTGAGGGGGACTTGGAAATACGCCCTGTGCACCTTGTACCCAACTCCTGATGGGTGTGATGATCTTGGGTCTACGCCGTGCCAAGCAAAGCTGGGCACTGAGGGATGTTCCTACAGCCTATCCCAGGAAGAGGCCCTGAGCTGCAACGAGCAGCAGGGAAAGTGGACTCCGGAAAACCAACAGCAGAAGACCCGTTGCAGTCCATGGACTTTTTACGGCTGGGTTGAGACTCACTGTGGATCAGGTCCTCAAATCCCCCGGGAAGAGAGCTGGGAACGGTCCCTCCTGCCACGCGGCAGGGGGAGCGAGGCTTAGCTTGGGTAGGAGCGCCATCCCATAACGTTATTACCTCATGTAAATGTTGCTTAACGTTGATCTGCTAAAATGTTTCTCTAATTACGGGGATGAGAAATGACGGTCGTCTCGCTCCGTGCTCTGGGATAACCTTGGAAACGTGGTCTGTCACCGCAGCAGGGAATTTCCTCCCGAAACCTCTGTTTAACAAACAGATCCCAGAGCAGTCGGGTTGCAGAGCGCTTTCCTGGAAAAGGGCGGATTGGCCTTTTCTCTGCTGAAGCTGCAGTGGAGGCAGAGCGGGGGGGAGGGAGGTCATCTGTCTTCAGGTGTCGAGCTCCTTTTCATGCTTGCTCCACGCAGTGACTCACTCCCGACACCACTGGAACAGCGGATGTGCTTTCCAGCTCCAAGGCCAACCAGCCGCAGCGGTGCTTTCGCCGGCTGACACATCCAGCTGTCAGAGAACCATTTTGTTTGGAAAAGACCTTAGGATCATCAAGTCCAACATCAGACCATGAGCCAGCAGTGTGCTCTGGCAGCTCAAAAGGCCAATGGTCTCGTGGGCTCCATCAGCAGAGGGGTGGCCAGCAGGGACAGGGAGGGGATTGTCCCTCTCTACTCTGCCCTCAGGAGGCCCCATCTGCAGTGCTGCATCCAGAGCTGGGGCCCCCAAGACAAGAGAGATGTGGAGCTGTTGGCAGGGGTCAGAGGAGGCCACAGAGATGCTCAGGGGGCTGGAGCACCTCCCCTGTGAGGACAGGCTGAGGAAGCTGGGCTGGGTCAGCCTTGAGAAGAGAGGCTGTGGGGGGACCTCACTGCCTCTCTGTAGCTCCCTCTGGACTTGCTACAACAGCTCCACATCTCTTATGCTGAAGGCTCCAGAACTTGACACAGGACTTCAAGTGAGGTCTCAAGAGAGCAGAGTAGAGGGGGAGAATCACCTCCATTGACTTGCTGGTCACACTTCTTCTCATGCAGCCCAGCATATAATTGGCTTTGTGGGCTGCAAGTGCACATTGTCTGCTCACATCAAGACCCAGTTGCTCGGGTTTCATCACACTGAGCTTCGCTTCTTCTCTGCAGGGGTGGCAGGCAAGGTCCAGGCAGGACCTCCCCTCGTGTGTTCCACTTCTTGTCTCCCTGCAGAAACATCCCATTGTTTCCTCATTTTCCCTCTAGCAGGCACCTTCCAGAGCTTTCTGCCCCTATGACCCCCCATGCCATAGCTGATGGCCTCCAAAACCCATTATTTTTAAGTTAATGAACATTTTCCAGCCTTGCGTTAGGATCAGCAGCTTGTGTCACCTGTCATGTGGTACCCACCTCAGGCAAACCCCACCCGTGATAACCTTGGCTCAGCATCGCACTGCCCTGCACTGAGCACAAATCTGACCAGGAGACCACGGAGATCCCTCCTGGCTGAAACATTGCTGCTGGTGACCACAGCAAATTTGTTGTGGGGAGACGCTTGGGACCAACTGCGTGGCTGGTGGACATCAATGGTGGGAAAGGCTCCTGGAGCAGCCACCTTCACTCCACAGCCCCATCAGGGCATCTTTCCGCAGCCTTTGTACAGCAGGTAACCCGTTGCGCCATCCCCAGGCTAGCCGAGGCTGGCAGCCTCTGCGCAAGGTTGCACAACAGCTTTTCACAGAATCACAGAATGCCAGAGTATTAGGAGCTGGAAGAGACCTCGAAAGACCATCCAGTCTAACCCCCCTGCCCGAGCAGGATCATCTAGAGGAGATCACAGAGGAACGTGTCCAGATTGGTCTTGAATGTCTCCAGAGAAGGAGACTCCACAACTACTCTGGGCAGCCTGTTCCCGTCATCCGTCACCCTCACAGGGAAAAAGTTCCTCCTTCTATTAAGATGGAACTTTCTGTGTTCCAGTTTGGACCCATTTCCCCTTGTCCTGTCACTGGCCGTCACTGAGAAGAGCCTGGCTCCATCCTCCTGACACTCACCCTTGACATATTTATAACCATTAATGAGGCCCCCCCTCAGTCTCCTCTAAGCTTTTAACAAGCTTTACCGTGAAATGCAAGTTCTACAGAGGAAGGGGAGGGGGTGGAAGGGCAGGTGAACCTGCCTGCGCGTGGGGAAGTAACTGGCCTCGTGTGTTTGCGCCTAGCCCAGGATCGCTGCCCGCGCAGGCATGCACGCTGTTCCCAGAGCAAGAGTTCAGCCCGACGCACCTGACGGGATCGCTGCTCCGGGGGAGGTGTTAAGCTGAGAGGCGTGGGAGGTCTCCAAGCGCACAGCAGCAGCGTTCCCAGGTGGGAGGAGGTCTCCTTACCCATGGGTGGAGGTTTGCTTTTCGGGATGTGGTGTTGGCTAAGACCACCTTGGGAATGGCGTGGCTTTCCTGCAGAACAGAGCGGGTTTGGACATCGCTGCGAGTCCACGGGTGCACTTCTTCACCTGTGCAGGGCGAGTTTGATAGAGCTCCGCAGCTGTCAGAGGGAGGCCATGTCTCCCCATCTGCTGCCACCCGTTCTTCTTGGGGGTTGACAGGGTTGTTTGGTGGTTTTGGGGTTGGTTTTTTTTTTGATAGCTGCATGTCTCCTGGTGCTGCGTGGTGGAAGTGAGGGGGTCTTCTGCTGCAGGGTCATGGCACTCCGATGCTGGATGTGAACCTTGAGGGCTCCCTAGACCACCCAATGTGAGGGGAAATGGATAAAGACGCGAAGCACCAGGGTGACATCTCCCTCTTCTCTGTGAATACCTGGTGCCATCACCCTGCTTCCATCCTCCAGGAAGCCCTGAACCACTTCCAAACTCTGTTTTTTAACAGAGAAAGAAAAGGTGGGAAACTACTACAAATAGCATTCTTCCTGCCTACAGGCATGTAAGCCAGGGAGGAAGTATTTGCTGGTTAACCTGCAGCTGGCAACATCTGGGCTGTTCCAGAGGCAGATGACAGGGTTCGCCGAGGAGACCTTGACTAGATGTGCTGACAATTCAGAAGGTGTCTGACCGTGGGTGCGTTTCATGGGCACGTGCAGAGTGCTGCAGCAGATCCTGTGCTCTCACGGGGTTAACCAGCAGCGAAATAAACAGCTAAAGGGCTGTTGAGATGGCAAGGTGGGCTATTAGGTCTGTCCCTAACATTAATTCTGTTAAGTCTGCGTGGGTGTCTCAGGTGTTCCTGCCACACCGCTGTGTATCTTTGGACATCAGCTCTACTGAGGCATTTCCAGTTATCCCATCACCCATCATATACGGTGGTCTCACATAAGGTTTTTTATTTCTTGGGAGCGGGAGGGAGGAGGTTGGGGGAGAGAACCCAAAACAACAGAGCAGCAGCTCAGCTATCCTCTGGTTTAAGTGGCTTGGCATAGAAAGTGCAACCTCTTCTTCATCCCAGGGAGCCGAGGGCCAGCACGTGTGAGCACCGGCTCACACACATGCCAATGGGCAGACAACACTCCATCACACCTTCTGGCTCCATCTTTGACTCAACCTTCTTAGGCTATGCAGAAAGTTTTGCAGCTATTTTGAAGACCCTTTCAGATATGGGGGTTTGCTTTTTTTAATTTTATTTGATATTTGTTGTTTGTTTTCCTTTTTCTTTGCCGCAGTGCTTCCGACTGACGGGAGATGCTCCCCTCAAAATACACGTGCAGTGATGCAACAAGTGGGCAGTAGCACGGCTCTTCATTGCAGAATCTCACTGGGGTTCTCTGGTGTGTGTCCCCACACCCCTGGTCCCCCGGGGCTCGTAGGCTTTGCCAGGCGCAGGACTGAGGAGGGTGATATGGGTGCAGCTCTGTTTCGCTGCCCTGCCGTGGATGACCTGAGGTTTCCAGCTTGCATAAGGAGTTCAGAAGCGCCTGAGGCTCAATTTCAAAAGGCATTTCATTTCTAACAGGTGGGGGAATTTGGTGCTTAACTTCCCCTGAGATCTAACTCGCCAAACCTTACAGTTCTCGATGGGTGCCTATCTATATCTTTAGGTAGAAAGATGTAAGGGGAAATGTGGCTTTTAATAGCCTGTGAGTCACGGCGAGGCATGCCCGCGCTGCAGGCAAGCAGCTGCCGCTGTTGCACGGTGGAGACAGACGCAGGCGACTTTTAAACACTCCCACACCACCGTCTGTCTGGCCAGGACCAGCCCAGGAGAACCTGCCCTGCTCCGGTGGCATTGCAGAACATCCCGCAATCGAAGGCTACCCGGCTTTAACACAGTCCAGCCTCAGATAATCAAAAATAAAATAAAAAGGATTGATTTACCAGCACTGCCCTTGGTTTGCCCTCCTAGAGAACTCGTGTGTCCTGGGAAGCCGTGGCCTGAGCTCAGCGGAGGCTCGGTGCTGCGGGGATGGTGGGGGGTGGAGCAGCAGAGCTACTCAGCTGACCAAGTAAGACAAGAATGAGCAGGTTTAAATTACAGCGGGAAGGATTTTGGTCAGACATCAGGAAACACTTTCAAATGTTAGTAAAAGTGAAGCACCAGTTAGAGAAAATAGGCTGAAAGGGAAAGTGGGACGTGCCTGGTGCTGTGGTGAGGTTAGTCATGGCACGAGGAGATCGATGTGCAGCCTCGGCTGAGCTCAGCCCTGGAGATGGGCTCGGAAGCACTTCTGTGTGTATCCTAAAATCAAGTGTTATTTGTCATGTGAGGCTGGAGATAGGGAGCCTGGATGGATGGATGGATGGATGGATGGATGGATGGATGGATGGATGGATGGATATTGGGATGGATAGAGATGGAGATGGATAGGGATGGAGATGGATAGGGATGGGGTTGGGAATTGGGATGGTGACAGCACACAAAAGCATGACTGCAAAGCCTGGGGGAACACGACTCAGTTTCCAGTCTGCTGCACTTCCCACATGCCCTGAGCCCTGCTGCATACCCTTTGCTGCTCTCTGTGCTGACACTGTAAGCACTGCCCTCCCTTGCAGCGCTGTTTTACATCAAATGAGCTGTTTAAAGCCTGTAGCAAATAAGCCTTACAGAAGTATTTGCTATTATTCCTGATTGCGTGGACTCTGGGGCGACCAATTATCATATTTCCCTGTGATCAAAATGTTAGCAGTTATCACAAAGGATGCTTTAGGGTTTAAGACAGATACAGACTCTTTTAACAGCACTTATTTGTGAAGAACCTTCATCTATACTCTCTCGTGACAGCTGGTTTTTGAGTCATGAGCTGGTTGCAATTACTTTGCCTCTGTAATTCCATCTTTCTCACACTCTTCCTGGCTTCAGAGCCGCTGGAGGATGGTCACCTGTGTGGAGACGTGCATGAAAATTGGATCCCAGCTGCAGGCAAGGCTAGGAGGAAGTGAACGTGGAGTATTTCAATTTAAAGTGTGTTTATTGTGCATTCTGCCACTGATTTGATGTAAAAAAATTTGCATGCAAATGACAGCAGATTTGCATCTCTCCTTTCATTGACTGCAGATGTTGAAAAAAAAATATTTGAGGTTTTTGGGTTTTTTTTTTGTTTATGCTTTCAAAACATCTCAGAGGAGATTTTGGCGGCTGCCCTATTAATGCATCTATGTAAATGTGCTGACCTCTCCCAAAACCAGGAGGCTGAGGCCAAGGTACTTATGCAGGGATGGTCAGTGCAGCACTCTGCCACCTTTGCCTTGGTGAGATTTCCAGCATCATTGTGGGAAGATGTGGTACTGACACCCTTGGACATGAAACTGTGTCTCTTACCAAAATTTGGGAGTTATTTTTTACATGGATCCTTACTTTGAAGGATTTTACTGAGTGCTGTGAGGATGCCAGTTGGTTTTTATAACATGAAGTGTTGAAGAGAATGCTGAGCAAGGCTCTAAGAAACCAGAAGGCATCCTGAGAGCTTTGGAGGCATCTTATTCCATCCACAGCAGTGGGCACTGAGATCAGGGCAACCTTGGGCAAATGGAGACTGAACTTGCTCATCCTTCCCTTGAACTCAGCAGGAGATTGAGGACATCTTTGTGAGGGTTGTTCAGAATAAGGGATGGGACCTGCCCTGGGGGGACGCAGAGCTCCCAGGCCTGGAGCAGGGCTGTCTCTATTGACTGTGATTGTGGCCCTTGGGGTTGTTTTATTTTCCTGAAGAATGGATACAAAGGCCTATTCTTTGTTTTCTGGGCAACCTTCTCTGTGGAAAGCCTGGCCCTGCTTATCAGAGGTCTGCTGCGTATTTACATGCATGCTGTGTACACAAAATTATCTGGTGCAGAATGTTCTGCATTGCCTGTGCTCCAAGAGCTCCAGGAGAAAATTTGCAGTCCTGGGTCAGGTCTGTGGAGCAGGGAGTGAGGTGGATCCTGAATGCCATCCAGGGAGTAGCCAGTTTCCTCCTAACCTGAGTGATGAGTTGAGAATGATGTTCTTCATGGAGAGAGTGGTGAGGTGCTGGAACAGGCTGCCCAGAGAGGTGGGGGGTGCCCCAACCCTGTTCAAGGCCATGTTGGATGAGGCCCTGGGCAACCTTGTGTGGCTCCAGGCCTGGAGGTTGGTGGCCCTGGCTGTGTCAGAGGGATTGGAACTCGATGGTCCTTGGGGTCCCTTCTAGCCCAGGTCAGTCTGGGACTCTGTGATTCTGATTATGTGGCTTGATTTATTCCAGTTGCCTGGCCTTCAACCACTGAGTGAGAACCAAGTACATTCTTTCTCCCTTGTCAAGGTATTTTTTTTGACCGAGGAAGGTAGAAAAATGACCAAAGGAAAAAAAAAACCAACAACAAAACCCACCCCAAAACAGCCAGCAAACATCAGCAGGAATGAGGCAGCTCATGAACCAAGCTTTGCTGTGGTTTGGCAAAGATTTGGCAAAAAAGTTGCCCTTCTAACACTGCCAGGTTTAAATAAGATGCTATCTGTGTAGAGATGTATTTATTTTTTAACACTAGCTCTGCATCTGTCTTCAACAAAGAGACATAAATAGATGTATAGCTTTACATATATGATGTTGTATGGAGGTGTGAGTGCGCATTAAGTGTGTGCACGTGCATGTGTACATGAAGGTTGCACACCAGCTAAACAGAGCCATCCATCTATCAAGTTATTGGCCCATCTTGCATTCATTTGAGAAAGGGTTTAAAAGGAATTGCCTAAATACATAATACATGCTGGGGGTTTTTTTTTCTTTTTAAGAGATGAGTCAAGTCAAATGCTATGATATAAATTTTTAATACCCCTATGACCTGATTTTAATTTTTTTTCTTCCTTCTTGCACAAGGAAGTTAACAATATGAAACGTCTTTCTGTTGTCTCTAATCACGGGCTGATTTGATAAGCTGTAATTATTATTCATATTTGAGATCTGTGTCTAGGGAGATGCAGGAGGTGTGGGAACCATTGGGATGTTTAGGTTTATTATTATTTATTACTGCTATGAATAAAAGAGTAATGATTTCAGAGATTCTGCCAAGCAGTTCGGGCAGCAAATTTAACCCGTTTAAAAACTGCTGCAATCCATTTGCATCTGATGGATGCTGGAAGTCTCTTTAATCGTGGGGTTGGGTGGGTTTTTTGTTCCTTACTCCACTGGAAGGGTTAGAAAACTGGGAGAAATGGAAGGAATTGTTTTTGTAAGCCCTATCAAAACTCATTGAGTCTATTGTTTGACCTTGGACACTGTGTTTCCTTAGGAACACTGGAAGAAGACCATGCAAGGAGTTGTCATGTCACAGCTGCTGTTAGGGTTATCGCTATTCATCGCCTGAGCCGACAATGGCATTCAAAGGTGTGTGGTGAGCGGGGAGAGCTGTGCTCCCCATTATTACAGATACTCAGAGCTTTACAAGTGTCTTGGCAAAAGCAAAGGGGTTTGTTAGATGGGAAACAGCATCTTCAATTCCAGAGCAATATGTGCTTGTCTTCATTTCAGCACTGGTTCAAGTGGCCAAAGCCATAAAACTGGCCATCTGTGAATTGTCGGTGTCCTTGAAAATGTCCTGGTGGCTTCACGGAGTTAGAGTGAACATCCTGAAGGTTGTTTTTAAGCCTCTGGGATGTTTGTGCAAAGAAAAAACAGAGGATGCATGTGAAAGGGAAGCTTATCAAGGTGCTGGGAGTGGTGGAGAACGGGTTGGTTGGTTGTGATTTAGAGAACAGAGAACATGGAGGAGATGGACCCTGTCTTGCTGTGGGGACTTTGCTGTAAATACAGAGCCACTTTCACTAATGATGGCTCAGCTGTCCCAGGCCTCTTCAGGGAGGGAGTGGTGGAGGTCAGCTCATCCTGGGCCAGGTTTGGTGTGCACCACTGCAAAGCCCTTTGTTGCACCCTTCTTTGTGCTTGAGAGGTAGTTTTCAGGTCAAAACAAATGTGTTTGTGGGCTGCAGCTTCATCTTCCCCATGATGTAAGTGCCGTGGGCTGCTCCAGTTAAAGCCTTTGACATCTGTGGGTGTACCAGTGCAAGTACATTGCTTGTGTGTTCCTTTTGCCCTCAGAGCCAGAACTACCTTCAGTCATTACTCTCTCCTGTCTCTGTAAGTAGTCCTTGAAAGAGAAATGAAGGTGTGCAAGTAACACCCCTTCTGAAAAATGGAGGTGTAGATTCCAGGAAAAGATGCTTCCATAAAACTCATGGCTGTCAGAGGCTTGGCTGTGCCAGAAACACCAGAAGGAAGAGCTCTGCACCCAGAGGCACCAGTTAGGAAAAATACCTGAGTGATTGCAAGCCCAAAACGACTCTCCACAGAAGAAGGAGAAACTGGCGTGAGGCTCACCAGGAGCAGCCTGGTGTGGCTGCTGGGGGAGCACAGCAGCAACCAGCTCCCAAGGATGGGCCGAGGCAGGTGTCAGAATCTCTGATACCCACCTTCTACCCAGTGGTCTGATGGTAGGCAGAGGTTTTTAAGACATAAGTAAGGGTTGGGGGGTGGGGGCAATGGGAGTTCAGGGTGGTTAAGAAAAACCATTTTCCTGTTCTCAGCTTCCTGAAGTGGGATCTTTCTCCTGGAGAGAGTCCAGCAGAGGCCACAAGGATGAGGAAGGGCCTGGAGCATCTCCCCTGTGAGGAAAGGCTGAGTGAGCTGGGGCTGTTCAGCCTGGAGAAGAGAAGACTGAGAAGGGATCTCATCAATGTTTATCAGTATCTGAAGTGTGGGAGACAAAGGGAGATGCCAACCTCTTCTTAGTGGCCTGTGGGGACAGGACAAGGGACAATGGCCACAAGTTGGACCACAGGAGGTTCTGCATCAATGTGAGAAAGAACTTCTTCATGGTGAGGATGACGGAGCCCTGGGACAGGCTGTCCAGGGGGTTGTGGAGTCTCCTTCTCTGGAGACATTCCAGACCCGTCTGGACACCAACCTGTGTGACCTGCTCTAGGGGACCTGCTCTGGCAGGGGGTTGGACCCGATGATCTCTGGAGGTCCCTTCCAACCCCTACAGTTCTGTGAGTCTGTGATCTTCCCTGCAGTTTACTCAGATGTGAGGAATTCGTCTCAGAACACAAAACATCAAGATCTCTTCCACACTACCACGATTGAAATTAAATCAGGGTCCCTTTATGGTGTGGCTTTACATCTTTCTGTCTCCAAATGTTTTGCATATTAAAGGAGAACTTGTGGGTGACTTATGATTGTCCACACCAACACAACCCGCAACAAATTACACATCCCGGATCCCACTTTTTTCCAGGGAAGGCTACGCCAGGCCTCACGTCTGCTGGCTCTCTAGTCCTTCCCTGTTTTCCCACCCACCTTTTTATGCTGCAGCCCCAATAGCTTTTTCCTCCCTCACTTTTATCGGGGCAGGAGTTTGAAGATGTGAGCCACAACATATGCCATTGTCCCTTCCTAGAGATGAACAAAGTACATTGTCATGCTCCAAACACGATGCTTTTTGATTTTCCTCCCCCGTTAAATGTTTTCTAGCTGCATAGACCAACCATCTGTTTCTGCTTCTCTCTTCCATCTTCCAATTCTTTGCACGTTACTCAAATTAATTATCAATTAAGAACCGGAAAGACTAGATAATCAAATTACAGAAGGGTAAGGTGGACAAAGTAACATAGCACCTTATTAAAAGCCTCCAGATATTTAATAAGACAACGCATTCCTGATCTGTTGTTCTAAAGATGAACTTTCAGCCTGATAAATGAAAACAGAGCGACATGTATCTCTTCTTGGTCATTTATTTATGAACGTAGGAAATGACATTGACTAACCCCCTCTCCATTCCAGATTTCAGATTGCAATCTTCTCCTCTCGGATGTCAAAGTAACCCAGATAATAAAACAGCTTGAGTCTGAAGACATTCCCCAGAGAGATAAGAAAGTTCTCTGTTATTCTTTCTGTGCTAAAGCGAGTCTGTTTTATAAGGCATAAAATTAACTGTCCCTTAGCTCTCTGGTTACCCTGAAAAGAGGAGGGTTTCTGCTTTTGGGATGAAGGCAGACCAGCAGTGCTGGTTGCTCTGCCCTTGGGCAGCCGTAGGAGCATGCAGTTGGACCATCTTTTGACACCCTTCTGTTGAGCGGTGCTCAGAGAGGGAAATTTATGAGGCTTGGCAGCAGTGTTGGCATGCAGGGAGTGCCCGGGGAAGATGAGGATGGAGGAGAGCTGATTGTGCCCTGCATGATACCTGAGAGGTTCTGGCTCTGACCATCTGTACAGTCTGATGTGCCTAAACCTTTCCTGCAGTAATCCCTCTGGCTGCTCGGCCTCCTCTTGTAGGTACAATCACATCACATGGTTGCAAAGGTGGTGGTGGCTCAGCCTCAGCCCTGAGAGCAGAAATTACCCACAATCTAGAGCTGGAAGAGATCACATTGTCAGGGCATGAGCTCTGGGGAATCGTGTCTACTCACCTCACTCCTGTCAACCAGGCTGACACCCCTAATAATTGGGTAGCTTTCATTTTCAACTGAAATGCTACTGATGGGGCTTGAGGGCAGCTCTGCCACTGTTCTGTGGGCACAGATGCCCCCTAAGCCCCCATTACTCTGTGTAAGCATCCTTAAGGGGCTGCACCTTCCACTCCTCAGGTCGGCAGCAGCCATGGGTAGAGTTGTGCAATTTAACGCCAACGATTGACGCCATTTCATGTGGTTCCTGAGGACAACTGATTTGCTTCAGTATTGTCCCCATCCTTTTTTCTTTTTTCTTTTTGTTTTGTTTTTCTTCTCCCTCCTCCAAAGCCTTTTCCATCACCCAGCCGCCCCCATCCCCAAATCCGTCAGAGCCTCGTAGCCATCGCAGCCTGCAAAGCGTCCTCTTCACATTCTCCTACCGCCAATTGCACATAATTAAACGGTACATTTACATGTCAGACTAAACCCACTGTCCAAGCTGCTCGTTCTGCTTTGTGCAGCGCTGTGCCAGGCGTCCTCCAGAAAGGATGCAAATCATGGCACAGAAAACATATTACGAGTGGCATGCAAGATCTGTGCCCACTTTGCCCATTGTGTCAAGAAAACAGAAATGCTTGTCAAAATACCAGCTCGAGTAGGAGCTCGTGGCTTCTGGAGGAATAAAAGAACCATGTTGGCAAGCACAGGACTAGACAGGCAGATGTCCTCCTCTCCACCCACTAGGATTTTATTGGCAATTGAGTTAACAACCTCTTTGCATATGAAAGTAACGGCGAGGCGCTGCTGTGGCCTCGCTGGCAGGAGACTTGGCTGCAAAACCAGTGAGACATTTGACAAGGAAGCAATATGTTAGCAACATCTCTTCATCCGTGTTATCGGGGCCAAATTGCCACGGCACTTGCAGCCATGTGGAGGCATTAGACACAAAGTGTTAGACGCCCTGCCATTCTTCCTCGTCATTTTCTCCTTTCTCTTAACCCTTTTTTCAGAGCAGCCTGGTCCTGACACTTCTCTTCAAGTGGCTCTGGAGCCAATCCTGCCTTGTGCTGCTGTATATCCTTAGAAAAATAGACTGCCAGGTGCTGAACACCCACATTTTGAAATGATGGCTCATGGCAATAAATGGTTCTTGGATATTTTTTTTTTGTTTGTGGAGGGTTTTTTCTTTTCTTTTTTTTTTTTCTGTAGAAGCACTTGAATTTTCAAATTTTCCTTTGAGAGGTCACATTTCCAAGCTGATGAATGGGAGGATCACAACCTGGCAAAGCCTCTCTCTCCATTGAATGCTTACAAAGGGATTTGTACCCCACAGCAGTTGTCCCCATACGCTTCAGATTTGCAGACTCCCTGAGTTTCTGCAGGGGAGGAGCAGACTGTGCTCTCACAGACTGACAATAACCTTGCAGTGATGAGCTATCTTTCCTGGCTCTCTGGATACTGTGGTGTATCCAAACATGCCTGTAAGACCACCATGAGAAAGGTGCTGTAGAGAAAGAGTGATCTGAATGGGCAGAGGAGTATAGCCAAGCCAGGACCAAAATAACAGCAGAAGCTCCACTACCCCTGTGTTTACCAGGGAGGGGTGGGGAATACTGTAGGAAATCTGCCCAACCTCCTGCCCAGTCTTGGACAACACCCCCACTCCCCCAAAAAACAAGCAAAACGATGAATTGAGGCTTTGCAGCAGAATTGTTCTCTCACCAGTTCCTTCCCACTCTCTTTTCAGGCTCATTGGGTTTAATAAACTGTTGCAAGCTGATGGGGTCACATTCTGCTGTCTGAACATCTTGGAGACAAGCAATTCTCCCACTAAGCTTCAGGAGATGTTGGGAAGTTTTTGTACAGAACTAAAGAATGAAATTGTGGCTGGAAAGCTGGAGGTGACCAGGTTTGCCCATCACCTTTCTGCATTGTCCCAGTGGCTGGCCCAGACAGTTGGTGTCCACACACAGTGTCTGTGGGGACACAGTGAGCTCCCTCTAGGTTAGCACTGTGTCTCGCTATGTTTTCCTTTTTCTGCCCTTCCCCCCACACCCCTCCTTCTTCTCAAGCATCGACCTTCAAGGAGTATCATACATGTTGCTGTGGTTCCTCCTATACACCATAGATGGAAACCCACCATCTCTTCAGGCTGGTGGTTGGTGTGCAACACATCTAAACTCCCTATCTCACTGTCTTCCCTGTGATGGACAATAAGCCATCCTGTTGTGATGGGAAGTGTAGAGCGATGCCGTGTGTGATGTTTCTCACATCCCACATTGTCTTTCAGGTGTTATCATCTCAAGGCTGAGGTCTGACTCTACCAACCTTGTGTTTTAAAGCCTCCTCTCCCCACAGGGTTGGCAGCACGGTAGCACAGCACGACCCAGCAAGCTGAGCTCTTTGTGAAACTGCAACACATAAGCTGAAGATGTACCCTGGGGGTCCTACAGGCTGGTCTCCTTGCAGATTTTCTGAGAGACCAGGGTGAGACAACATGTCTTCCCTGCCTCTCCAACACCTCTCTGGCTTGTTGAATGACTGCTCTGGCCCCAAGTGACTCCTACACCACATTCCTCATTTTGCAAGAATGAGAGAGAAAGCTTTTCTCATGGCATCAGGTGCCCCAGGTGAGGTTAAGCATCAGCCTTGCAGGGATGCTAGGGACGTGTTAGCTGGTGGAGGAGCTGTCTATCCCATGTACTCTGCCTCATATCCCATGGAATTAGTTTCACCCGATTCCCAAAGATACTGAATCTAGAAATCCTGCTAAAAAAACTCACCTGATAATTTCTTTCTACCTCTCCCTATTCCTCCAGATAACGATCGCGGTCTTAGAATCACAGAACCACAGAATCATAGAATGTTGGTTGGAAGGGACCTCCAAAGGCCATCTAGTTCAACCTCCCTGCAGTGAGCAGGGACATCTTCACTAGATCAGGTTGCTCAGAGCCCCATCCACCCTGACCTTGAATGTCCTCAGGGATGGGGCTTCCTCCACCTCTCTGGGCAAATCTGCCCATTCAGATCTACCACCCATGTTGAAGAACTTTTTCCTAATACCCAACCTAAATCTCCCCTTTTCCAGTTTAAAACCCCTCATCCCATTGCTCCATGCCTTCATGAACTGTTCTTCCCGAGCTTTCCTATATGTACCTTTCAGGGACTGGAAGGTCATTATAAGGTCCCCCTGGAGCCTTCTCTTCTCCAGGCTGTACCAGTCCAAGTCTCTCAGCCTGTCCTCATAGCAGAAGTGCTCCAGCCTTTATACCGCTGTAACACACACCCTGGGTATTTTTCCAGGATAAAACCAGCTACAACATCTCCACATCTTGTCTTTACAATTTCCTATTCTGGACTCAACAGAGCACATGTGTATTCACTGTTGTGTTTCTCTTGTGTTGCTATGGACATTTCCAATCTGGCATCCAGGACCATGGGACAGTCCTCCTTTTTCTACTATATAAATTGCAGTCCTGACCCAAAATACCGTCAAACCTCAGCAAGAAGACACTGAGTTGCTCACCTGTAGCTCACTTAATTCTCCAAACAGGGCTGGAAAGGGGCCATCAGAGATGTTCCTGCTGCTCTGCATGTTAACATGTTTCTGCCTCAGGCTGTAAAGGAAATAATCATTTACTCCAAACCTCCAGATGAATGTAGAGCAGCACCAGGGCCACACTGAGCTGCAGTAGCTGTGGCTTTCCCTGGTCTGTGGCAATCATGCAGCTGGCTGCGACCTGTCTTGGGGAATGTTTAAGGAAAGCGCTGCGGGAGGAGGGGGCACAGAGCAGGGGAGGAATGGCAGTTCATCTGCAGTGGTTTGGGGGCAATTTGTGCTGGAGCCTAATGGGGGAGAACATTTGTTCCCCCTATTTTCCACTGCAGATGAGATCCTTGGAGAGGACTGTGTGACAATCTGCTTTCTGTCAATGGCTTTCAATCAGTAAAACATCTGTTAGTGACTGGAGAGGCTTCCTCGTGGAGTGGGTCTGTGGAAGAAGCTGAAACATGGAACTGTTTCCCAAAAATTCATCTCCCATTACCTTTTTCTGTGCCCACATGTCTGTGTGGATAACCCTGAGCACATCGATCAACACCAACAGACACGCTGGTGGATGTCCACATCTGCAGAGACCCGAAACGTTGGCACCAAGAGCTGTGAACCTCCCCTGTGATGAAGAGAAGGTCTTTTTTTTTTCACAGATCTACCTTGCCCATGCAGGATCTCCTGCAGGATCTGTGGGAGGATGCACTGGTGAATAGGGATACTTATACCTCTTGACTGTCTGGTGGGCTGACCCTGGCTGGGGGCCAGATGTCCCCCTAACCTGCTCCGTCACTGCCCTCCTCAGCTGGGCAGGGGAGAAAAGATGGAGTGAAATGTTTGTGGGTTGAGATAAGGACAGGGAGAGGTCAGCCATTATTTGTCAGGGGCACAGCAGACCCAATTCAGGAAAATTAATTTATCACCAAAGAAATCAGAGTAGGACAATAAGAAATAAACCTAAAACTTATCCCTCCCCTCTTCTTCCCAGGCTCAACTTCCCTCCCCATTTCTGTCCCAGCTGTCAGTGTCACAGGGGGTCAGTCCATCACACGCTGACTCTGCCACTCCTTCCTCCTCAGGGGAGGACTCCTCACACTCTTCCCCTGCTCCAGCCTGGGATCCCACCCACAGCAGACAGTCCTCCATGAACTTCTCCAATGTGAGACTTTTCCCACAGGGCTTTAGCTCCTCACCAACTGCTGCAGTGTGGGTCACTTCCATGGGTCACAGCTCCAGCCTGGTCCCTCATGGAGTCACCCATGGTCCCCCCCAGAAAACCTGCTCCTGCATGGGTCAGTCTCTCAATGGGAGAGGTTGTTATCCCAACAGGGGACACCATGACTATGCCAAGGTGCTTAAACAATGAAGACCCAGGTTATGAGAACACCAAAAGGTCACTTGAGTAAGCCTGACCTCTGCCATGCCTCTGGTCTCTCCTGTTACTACCTTCTCTCTCTTCCATGCTGCTTTTCATGTTGTAGACCACACAAAGAAGCATGAGAAACATTAGTGTTCCGAAGTTTGCTGTTGACTTCCCGTGACCAAACCAAAGCAAGGAAACCTGATTTTCCACTTTGCAACCTCCCATCACAAAGTCACACACATCCTAAGGGCCTGCTTTCAACCAGAGCCTCCCATCAGCTCCTGAAGGAAAGTGGCACCTGTGGCCGCACTCAGCACTGCTGTGTTCAGTGATGACATCAGGGAAACACATAAAATAGTGAAAGCAAACTTCAAGTTCCTCCCTGTGGTCTGAGCTAGAAAGGCCTAGGTCATGGAAAGCCATGCTCTCTGTGAGTATTTCTGTATTCGATTTCCTTCTTGGCAATTTATTCCAAGTATCAAAGACTCAAGTCTCTCCTGATAATTCCTTCAGGTTGGGGAATAAACATCTGCTCTCTCTGATTGAGGGTTGCTTCTCTCATGAAAAACCTGATGGAGACACGTGTGTCAAGGTCAGAAGCGAGGATGATCTTGCATTGGTCACCCCCAAAACCCCAGTGTAGAGAAAGATATAATAACATGCTTTTCAAATGGACATGGGCAACGTGCATTTTGTCACGAGTAATTATGACGTAAAGAAGAGTCAGCTGTGGCATTCTAATGCACTAATTGCTCGTTAGTTGTCAGGTTTATATATTTTTGCTGGAAAGGGATGGAGATACTTGCATGGAAAGTTGTCCACTTGAAAGGGTGGGAAGATGAAACATTTAGAGGAGGGTGATTGCACAGGGTGATTGCAGCAAAAAAACAGAGCGTTGTGACTGAAATAAAGCACCCAGTTACCGAAAGGACCCAAGCAGAGCATTGGTTTGGAACAGCTTTGTACAGGCATGAGCTGCCTTCATGATGCTCATGCTCGGAGGTGACACGGCAGTGGTGTGTTCTTGCCTCTGGGGATGTAAAAACCTGGTGGTGGGGGAGGGGTGGGGGGTGTTGTCTACCAATTTACTCCTCTGCCGCTTGCAAGGCTAGAAAGAAACTTGAAGAATCATCACCTGCCTTGCAAAATAAACCCGTCCTGCCTTTTCTTTCCTGGTTCGGGCTTTCTCCTCCACATGGCCGTTCCGGAGTCATTTCCAACGGCACACGTCGTCCATCCCCGCCCCCGACGCCAGGCTTTCCGTGTCAAATCAGCGGTAAAGCTCTCGGGGAATGATTTCCTCCGTGGCATTTGTAAAGGGAAATTCTGCCTGGAAGGAAGCACTGGCAGGGTGAGTTCCTGCACGGCCCCAAGTGCAATGAGCCGTTAGAATTGCTCATACACAGCGGGCAGGCCCATCGCAACTGTCCCAGAGGGGGAGGAAAAAGGCATTTCTGAAACACTTATATTTTTTTTTAAATGCATTTTCCTTTTTTTTTTTTTCCTTCACTCACACAAAACTATGTCTCTGATGGACTCCAAAGAGAGCGTGGGCTGAACTCCATCCTCTTTCATCTGGATCCCGGAGGCGTTCTCGCCCCCGCTCCCTCCACCTCCACACCCGATGCCAAGTGCGTTGGGAAGAAGCTCCAATCTGGAGCACAACAGCATACACCCTGAAGCAAGCTAGCTCCCTGGAAAGACTACTGATGAGCTGCCTAAGCGCTTCCTTTTCAATCCTGCCCAAGATCTGAGGCTCCATCTCCCAGTCCTAGCCAAGTGGAGATTCAAAGAGGCAGAAGAAGACCTCCACTCTCTTTCCTATGCTGATGATCCCCAACTATCCCCCTGAATGCTGAGTGTCTGCAATGGCAGAGTGAACAAGCCACTGTTCTGTGAGCCAGCAGAAATAACGTGGCCTGTGGGAGCCAGTTGCTTCAGCCCAAGGTCTGACCGCACGTGTTTTGCTGCCCCCCACGCCCAACCTTTGGTCCAGCTGCAAGCCCAGACTTCTTTGGCTAGCACGCGTTGACCAGGCATGTCTGGCACCCACGAGGGCCCACTGGTATTAGATCACACTTTGTGATCTTGAACAGAGTGAAATTAAGATCACGTGCTGCCGGTATGATCCAGTTTAGGAGCCAATGACGCAAGACAGAGAATACTGTGAAGGGAATTTAAAGCATATAAAGTCCCGAGGCTCTCTTGAGCCAAATCTGCCTAGCTCATCCCTGGAACGACTACAGAGGGAAACTCCTCGTGTGGAGCCATGAGATGCAGCAGGTTGTATGCCTACCTGCCTGGGGTAAATACAGCACCGCTCTCGCAAAGCCATCAACCACCTCCAGGGTACTGTCCATGATGACTTCATTGCTGAAGCCAGTTTCTGGTGAAATCAAGTGACAGAAGGTAAAAACTTGCATGTTCCTTGGAGAAGATCTGTTCTTTGTCAGCTAATGATTGAATTTTGCTATCTCTTAAAAAAAATACTCAGTCCTTCAATGCTTTTACTCCCCAAACTATCTCAAAGTTGAAACAAACAAGGGCTTGGAAAAATTGAGGTACCATATGAAAAAGCAAGTCCTTGCTGGGAAAACACTTGCCTTTCAAAAACACCTCTCACACTCACATAATCACAGAATGTCAGGAGTTGGAAGGGACCTCGAAAGATCATCCAGTCCAATCCCCTGACAGACCAGGATCACCTGGATTAAACCACATGGGAATGTGTCCAGATCGGTCTTGAATGTCTCCAGAGAAGGAGACTCCACAACCTCTCTGGGCAGCCTGTCCCAGGCCTCTGTCGGCCTCACAGGGAAATAGTTTCTCCTTATGTTCACATGGAACCTTCTCTGCTCCAGCTTGGACCCACTGCCCCTTTTCTTATCACTGGCCATCACTGAGTAGAGCCTGGCTCCATTCTCCTGATATTTTCCCTTTACATAGTTATGTAACTATGTATCACATAAATGAGGTCACCCCTCAGTCTCCTCCAAGCTACAGAGACCCAGCTCCCTCAGCCTGTCCTCAGAAGGAAGATGTTCCACTCCATCATCTTGGTGGCCCTGTGCTGGACTCTCTCAAGGAGTTGTATGTCCTGGAACTGAGGGGCCCACAAATGGACACAATGCTCCAGGTGAGGTCTCACCAGGGCAGAATAGAGCCTACTAGCCACCCCCCTTCTAATACACCCCAGGATGCCATTGGCCTTCTTGGCCACAAGGTCACATTGCTAGCTCATGGTCACCCTGCTGACCACCAGGACCCCTGAGTCCCTGTCCCCCACACTGCTCCCCAACAGGCCAGTCCCCAACCTCTACTGGTGTCTGAGGTTGCTTCTCCCCAGATGCCAGACCCTACAGTTGCCCTTGTTCAATCTCATTCCATCTCTCCCTGCCCAGCTCTCCAGACTGTCTGAATCCTGTTGAATGGCAGCACAATCTTTCAGCTTGGTGTCATCATTGGCCAGCAGTGATTTCTGAGACTGGTGACGCTTTGGACGCATAGGGGTTGTGTATACCATGGGCTAAAGTCATTGTCAGGGAGCATCATGCCCTGGCTGGTGGTGGTGGTGGGGGATGCCGCAGAGGTGGGAAAGGAGAAGACTTTGTCAGATTGTGTCATCCCATTGGGCAGTGGCCAGCTGAAGAGATGGTTAATACCTTTGCACATTTGTGCAAAGTGCCAGGATGGGTAAAATATTAAATGTTTAGCTGAGGGGACCTCAGCCACAGATGACATCATGCATTTTTAATCAAAGCAGCACATGTCTCCATGCAGCGAGGGCACACTGCTGGGGAGATGCAGCTCTGCATCCATGGTCCACTGCATCATCCTGGGAAGCAGAGGGGACTCTGGAGCATTGCCAGGCTGCAGAGCTGCTGCTGCTGCCGCTTGTCCCAGGGGCCATATCTTCTGCCTCTTTGATCTCTCTCTGACCTTTGCTGCTACAGCCAGGAAAGCTGATCCTATTGATCTTACGTGGATTATGATTTTCTGTAGATTGTCCTGAAACCTGCTAATTGTGCACATGACTATTTATAGCACCTCAGAGTGGGAGTCAGAAACTTTTGATAGCGAGAGAGGTTATCTGCACACACATCTGTGGAGCTGACTCTTCTGTATTTTCACTTAAGTGACAGTAAGAGACATTTCAAAGGGGGCATTTTTCTACCAAGTTTGAAAGGTCTTTGAAATTTCCCACTATCTTTTAAAGGATAAAAGAAAAGGGCTCCTTTTCTGCTGACCTTCTGAAATTTCTTACTGGGAAAAAGAAGGGAGAACTGAACAATTTGGATGCTCTAGGTTTTAGGACATCTGTGTCTGCAGAAGGTTCAGGTGGTGATGAAGAGGTGTTCAATGGGGGGAGCTGGGATGCTCAGAATAACAGTATCCCTTGGGTTGGAAGAGACCCTCAAGATCATAGAGTCCAATCCCAGCCTGACGTGCCTAGGCCACCTCTAGACCATGTCCTTCAGCACCTCATCTCTTGGCCTTTCCAATCCCTCCAGGGATGGGGACTCCACCACTGCCCTGGGCAGCCTGTCCCAATGTCTGACAACCCTTTCAGGGGGGAAATTCTTCTGATGTCCAACCTCAATCTCCCCTGGGGCAGTTTGGGACCATTTCCTCTGGTTCTATCGCTTGGTATGTGAGAGAAGAGACTGACCCCACCTCTCTGCACCCTCCTTGCAGGGACTTGGAGAGAGCAAGAAGGTCTCTCCTCAGCCTCCTCCAGACTCAAAAGCCCCAGAGCTCCCTCAGCCTCCTCATAGGACTTGTGCTCCAGACCCTTCCCCAGCTCCCTCAGCTGCTCCTTGGAGGACTCGTGTTCCAGACCTTTCCCCAGGCCTTCAGTTCAGTCTTGGTTAATTTGGTTACAAAGCGATGGTTGCACCATCTCTGCTGGTTCCTAGTAGCTTGGCTGAATCTAAACCTACCAGCTAAGCCCTCACCTTCTGCTAAACAAATGCATTTGTGCCTCAGTGTTTGTTCCTTCCATGTCCCACGTGGGCTTGGCGTGTCCCCTCATCTTTGCTGAGAGACAAATTTAAAATAGTTTTAGGTAGATTTAATAATTGAAAGCTTGGAAAAATAAAAATCAAGGTTTTATTAAAGCTATTGCCACAGGATATTTCACCTTCCCACTCTGGCCCTGGATGCTTCTGAGCTATCTATTCCTTTCCTGGCTCCTTTTCTGCCTTTCCTCATGGTGAAATTAAAAAGGAGCATCACTTGATCGTTTTAGTCCAGCCTTGAGCTCTGCAGTGCCAGTAAATATTGTTTCGGCGGCATCAATCTGTCGCGCTGAGCCCACTCGATACCTCACCCTGATTCCAGTCACAGTGCTCTGCAAAAGAAGATGCTGCCTCATCACAGATGTGGCCCACTGACTTCTTCAGTGAATTAAAAAAAAAAATAAAAAAGAGGGATTTATAATTGTTTTTCCATGCTTTGGGTGAGTGTTTGCTCGTAGCAGCCTGGAGCAGTCATTCAGAATGTTCTAGGAGTGTCTTTGAGCCTGTCTGAAATATCTGGCAGTGCACAAAGGACGAAAGTGGGAGTAATTGACTGCAGGGTTATTCCGTGCTGCCTGAAATAAAAGTGAAATGGCCTTGAATGTGACAGGGGGACACAAGGAACCCTACGGTGTGGGCACCGTAGGGTTCCTTGAGTCTTTTGATGTAATAAGCCACTGTTATCCGGGTGGCACAGGGCGGTACTTTGGCAAATTCCAAGTTGAGTTGGAAATCATAATCTAGAAGACAGTAATCAAGATCTTGGAGACTGGGATCTTTGGAGATTTGTAGGAGCTTGATATTCATCCTCAGGGAGTGAGTCTTGGAGATGGATCCTGGCAGGGAAAACCTCCTGAGAGAACATCAGAGTTCCCATGAACTTCAAAGGCTGTCGGTACAGGTCCTGCCTGTGCCACTCCGACAGCTGCAACAGTTGTAGGTATTTCATAACCCAAGTCCCTTTCAATGGCATAGAGTCACCTGGGAACTTTCTGAACTCCTGGGAGATGGATCCCCAAGATCCAGTGGTATATTAGACCATGCCTGTATCTTCAGGGTGTTCAGACCAGCTTCTGCAACATCTACAAGCTGTTTTAACAGGACTTCTTCCTCACCCCAGTCAGATGCTTGCCGCTGTCCCTCAGTCTGCTCTGTGTATTGTGTGAAGTCAGCCAAGGCTCATAAAGGATTACAAAACCTTGCTGGGAGCCAGGACTCCTTGTAAAATGGAGAAGGTGTGTAGAAAGAAAAGGGGTGGGTGCGGTGAGAAAATAGAAAGAGGAGTGTCTCAGCTAAGAGGAGAGAAACCAACACCTTCTCGTCTGTAGAGGTGTGTCCTTAACAAGAAAGGGGAGACATCCATTCATGTGGGTGGATGAAGGAGAAGAAGGAACACCTGATGACACTCTAGGAAGGTAAAACACAAACTAACCATCCAAATGCTTTTCCACCCAACTAGCTTGAGCAACCCAGTTCCAAGCAGTAACTTGGTGGAAAGTGATGCCAAAATCCAAAATGGGTATTGCTGAGTGTATGGAAATGGGGCATCACCGTGTTTGAAGCAAATAATGTGTTAAAGACGTGAGTTGTGAAAGGGTTTGACTTCTGGTATGGGTTCTGGGTCTGTGTAAGTTAGTCTTGGGCTTCCCTGGACACATCTCTGAAGGAGATGGTGCTGCTCAGAGTAACTTCGAGAGCAGATGTACTCGCTTGAGTGGAGCAAAGCACTAATTTGGATTAACAGTGTCTCTGCTTCTCCTAGCTAGGCTGTAAATGGGGGTCATGGCTGCAATCAAACAAGGGCACGCTGCTGTGCTCCAAGTTTTGTGCTAGCTCCTCATGAGCTGGCTTGCACGTGTGCATTGACTGCTTGACTCCCAGGGCCATGCATTGATAAGAAGACTCCTTTTACAGCAAAGGATGAGCCTGGGATAGGAAAGGACCAGACCTTGTGCTGATGTAGGTGGCAGCAGCTCCCTGGACCTGGGGAACTCTGCCACCCTGCATTATGCCTTAGGCTTTGCTTCTTATGAACAGAATGCTGGGCTTTAATTGGGTCAGGGCAGGAGTGTTCGGGTGGACCCTGGGGGACCATCATATCAATGACCCTGCAGACTGCCTGACCCACAGCCCAGGGGACACAGCACACTGGGTCATCACTGGCTGGCATTGGCCACATCATCCTATCCTCCACACCTCCCCTTATCTCCTCACTTCCCACCTGACCTGCCAGGTTAGTCTGCAAAGTCTCAGCAGGTCCAAGGCCCCATGGGAATAATACCCACCGGCACTGAGGCAATTAGGACAATTAAAGAATATAATGATGGTAATAATGACGAGCAATATGGAAGCAGGCATGCAAACCATTTACAGAGATGTTTCCCTTGAAGGGCAACTCCTTGAGAACAACCTTTCTGTGAGGCACTCTGCTCTGCCAGGCTGTTAAAAGCATATTTGTCATGTAGTGCTCCTTTTAGCTTAAGATCTTCCTCTTCTTTTCAGGATAATGCTTTTATTATGTGACTTCAGGGGAGAAAAAGGTGTAAATAAGCCAGACGTGGCTTCTGTAGTCTGGAAGGAGCTATTACTTGACCCTGTAGCTTAATAAAAGTGCTTTCACTGATTTTTATTTCTTTATAAAGGCAGGCACTGATCAGTGCTGCTGATCGAATTGTATACAGCAGCTTTCAGCTTCCCTCCGAGCGTCACGCTCTCCTGAAAGCAGGCCATGAATTATTAAGGCGGGAGATTACCTTAACTGGAATGTGTGTACGCAGCTGTTTCATGGGTGAAGTTGGGGACCGCTCCGAGGGGCGGACAGGAGGGTTAGGAACCCGAAGTGGTAAGGCTCTCCTTGCTTTCCCCGCCTCTTGCGGGAAGTCTGCAGCAGCTTACAGAAACATCTGCTCTAGTCCCACTCCAAAGCGGGTCTCAAGTCTTCAGGTTGGATGCTTCAATTTTTGTGCTTTCAGAGCATCCTCCTGAAGACCCTCCTAGGCACTATTTTTTTTTTTTTCCTTCCTGGGTAGACATTAATTTCACCTTTCTTTTTTATTTAAGTCGGTTAGGGCCTGGAGTGCTTCCCTTTCCTTGGCGTAGAGTCCTCCTGTCCATGGCGCTGGGGTGCTCAGATCAGGAGGGCCCTAAGCATTGCTTTTCTTTGGGTCATGAGATGTTTGTTAGAGCAGGGCCATGGTCCTTGTGGCATCCCTGTTAGACATTTTTCACCATGGACTGCTAGAATTTAAGGGGCAGCAAGGGGAATGTAATATCTTGGGAAGGGACAACCCTGGATACTCATATGGGCTGGGGGATCAGACACTGGAGAGCAGCCATGCTGAGAGGGATTTGGGGGCCTTGGTCAACAGCAAGTTAAACATGAGCCAGCAGATACAACCACAACCTGGCGTGCATACAGCCCGGGCCAGACAGCTGGGCCAGGGAGGGGATTGTCCCGCTTGGCACTGCGCTGGGGTGGCCTCACCTTGAGCTCTGGGGGCAGGTTTGCGTGTCACAGGACAAGAGGGACATGGAACTACTGGAGAGTGTCCAGAGGAGGGGAAGGAGGGTGTGGAAGGCTCTGGAGGGGAAGTCTGATGAGGAGAGGCTGAAGGCCCTGGAGTTGTTCAGTCTGGAGAAGAGCAGGCTGAGGGGAGACCTCATGGTAGTCGGTGGCTTCCTGACCAGGGGCAGCGAAGGGGCAGGCGCCCATCTCCTCTCTGTGGAGACCAGGGAATAGAACTCAAGGGAACGTCATGAAGCTGCGCCAGGGAAGGTTTAGGCTGGGTGTGAGCAAGAGGCTCTGTCCTGAGCAGGGGGGTTGGGCACTCAATCCCCTGCTCAGACTTGGCTGGTCCTTTGTGGAGCCAGGAGTTGGACTCCATGGTCCTTATGGGTCCCTTGCAGCTCAGAGGAACCTAGGATTCTATGATCTCCACTGCTTTCCTGAGAAGTGGGAAAAGTGCAAGCTTGATGCTCCAACCCCCCCCCCAGGTCATAGTCCAAAATACATCTCAGTCTCCTCCCAAGGCAGCAAACCCCTCTCTGGCGGGGCAGGCATCTCTTCAGTCCAGTTGTTGCTGCAGTAGTCCTCCACATGCCTTTAGGGATATGGACTTCAGACCTTGTTGCTCACCTGCCTCTTCCCAAAACCTCCCGCTGGCTTTAGATGGGGGACCCTCACTGCCTCCCCTGAGTCCAGATGGGATTTGGGTACTGCTGTAGAAAGAAGACACTGAGAGAGGTAGGCAGTGCCGAGACTCCTGTGTGCTCCTCTTTAATCACTCGTACATCTCCGCTTCGAACTCCCCAGATCACCTTCTGAATTCATAACCGAGAGAAACATCCGACTCTGCATTAAGTCAAAGCTGTCCCTTGGGCCTCATAGGTGGTGATAGGAACATCTCAGCTCCCAAGTTTATATTCTCATCAATCTCAAAGAAGGTGATTTTTCCTTTCTTCTTCTTCCCCCCACCTTTCTCTCTCTGTTTTAATTACCAGCCGCAGGCGTTGCACTGACGAACAGCCCAGCGCCGGGCGTAGTACTCTCCTCGCATGGCCAGAGCATGAATCCTCCCCGACAGCAGAGCCCAAGCCAATCCGTGACAGCAACTGTCCTTGTGGAGCTGCCAAATTCCCCACCCCTGCTAAGGTCTGCAAGGACTTCAGTTACACTCTCCAGGGGTTGCCCCGCTCTCGTGGGAGAGACAGCGGGGCGGTGAGCAAATCTGGGCACAGAGCTGTGAATAGGGCTGTTTTCCACGTGGTTTTGGGGGGCTGTTCCTCTCCCGGTGCTGCTGCTCACGATGCATCGCTTCTAGGGATGCAGGCTGGTCCCCAAGCTCGGGAGAGGACTCACCATGGCTAAAGGGCCATGATGTACTGAGAAGTGCTCTGCACTGCTTTACTCTCCACATCACAGAGGTCAATTTAGAGAGGGCTACATCTTATTGCAAACCCATTTAGAATTTGTTTTCATGGTTTTACGTTCTTCCTCTGCATTAAAGTGCTTCGATGCTGCAGCCAACTACTAAAACCTAAAACCACCCGTAAGAAAAGGTACATTAAATGAAAGAAAATAAAACAAAACAAAAAAAAAAAACCTCGACCTGCCACTCAGATAAATGAAATACTCCGGAGCGAAACACGGGGTAATATGATAGAAACTATTATAAATCACACCGAACCGGCAGAATCAACATACCAATATCTGGTTCGCAAGCACATACTTCTCAGATAAAAATAAACTGTTCTTGGAATGAACCCCTGCTTTGATTTATATCTCACAGTCCAAGTACACACAAGGAGGATGTAAAATCTGCTAATATAAATACCTCTGGTCTCAGGCTTTTATCAGATGCTTTCTACCAGGAAAGAAAAGGCTCCTCCATTTATTTATTTATTTTGTGCCCAGGTAATTATTATGTTCCTTTGAGCCAAGCTTCCATGTTTCCTCGTTTTTCAAAGCCATAATCCTGGGCGTGGGCCCCACACAAAATTACCCCAGTGCTCCTTGCCAGGGAACATCTCCGAGCTGCGAGCCCAGCCAGGCTTTGAGGAAGGGTGGTTGGTTGTGGTTAGTTAACAGCACGGTGTCTTTTCTGAGGGAGACGCTCGGGAAGCGCCCGCTGTCAGGGAGTTGGGAAGAGAGCTCACCTCTTTCTGCGCAGCCACGGTCAGCCCAGTATGTGAAGGAGGCTTCTCACCATCCTGATTTCAAACAAGGCAGCGGGGCTGCAGGGTGGACAGTGGGGACAACATCCCTGACCTGTAGGCACTGGTGTTTGCACCTTGTCTTTTCGTACCGCAGCAGAAACAGGGTTGATCTGCTGGTTTTGTGAACATTCACTTCTTTCTCACTTGATACTGGGCAAACAATCTGTGATTAATAATTTAGTCTGTGATTTTTTATTGCCTCTGTGGCTGAAATCTAATTATCCAAGCTGTAGGCTAGCCAGGCTTTGGAAACAGCACATGAAATGAGAGGGTTTGGGGTTTTATTTTCCGGAGTTGCCATTTACTCACTTTTGGTCGCATTCTTGGAGAGGCAGGACGACAAGGCTTTTACCTGCACTTTGAGGAGCTGTACTCCAGCTTCAGTCTTCCTGCCATGTCCATGGTTGGAAATTATTTGTGAAGGTGCCTCAGGGAATAATTTGTGCCTGTTGCTCTTGAGCAGCCACTATAGAGAAGAAATTCAGGATGCAGGAACCAGAAAAGAAGGAGATGCTCAGGTGCCGATGTGGGATCGCATCCTCTGCTGCGTGGTGAGAGCGGTGTGAGAATCTTAGCCCAGATTTGCCATATCATTCACATTCATAACATCACAGAGTGGTTTGGCTTGGAAGGGACTTCAAAGACCATCTAGTTCCAAATATTTCCAATTCCCCATCCTTTTCCAGACCTGGCAGGCTGGAGTGAGCCCTGGAGTCAGCAGCATGTCTGTCTTCCCAGGGACCCCTGCCATGTCTCCATCCAGGGTGGTCTGTGGCTCTGAGGGATGGGCATGAGAGCTTCCCAGAGGAATCAATGCTCCTCACCCCGGTGTTCTTGTCACTAGGACACAGAAAGCAGTGTTTTGGGGTTTCATGAGATGCAAATGTACTCTGCCCTGTTTGTCCTCCATCAGGGCAGGTCTACACCATCACGGCAGGCCTGCTCCATCAAACCAGACAAGACTGGAGCATCCTCTGGGCAGCCAAAGCATCTCCAGCACATCTGCAGGAGCTCTCAGCTCCATTCCTTGTTAATCCCATGAGCTGTATGGGAATTTAGTATTCAAAAAAGGGCTTTGGTCTGGTGTAGTACTGGAAACAAAATGAGTGTCGTTACAGATACCTCCTGGGTTGGATATTTCAATCTGCTGGGCATTTTACAAAGGGTTACAATCATCATGCAATCGTGGTTCTGGGAAATAATGTAGATGCAGTGCTCCAGAGACCTCCCGAGCATAGCTCCACAGCAATGCAGGGATGTCTGCACTCACCACTCTAAAAAACACCCTTTGTAGTTCATTTAAATAACAAAGGCATTTTGTGTTTTGTTTTGTTTTTTTTCTTTGGTAATAAAAAACAAACCAAAACCCATTTCTGGATGCCCAGGCTTGAAAATAACAGTCCAAATGTTGTGGGATCGAGAAAAAAAATATGACTTTGCCTCCTTGTGCCTGTTTCTCCCTTTGCAGGTTGTCCTGCATTCCCATGTCCCCTGCCCACAGAGCTTTCCTGAACCACTCAGAACCTTTCTGGAGGTATAGCTGTCCTTAGAAAAAAAAAAAAATCTCCATTTTATTCTCTTCCAGTGAATATAGCTATTATTCTTTCTTTTGTTTGTTGATGTTTGGTTTTGTTTAAAGGACACGGGCACCTTGGGCTATACAGACAGGATTCCTCTCCCTTTCTCCCCTTCCTACTTTGCTTACCTTTGCTATTTTTTCAGGTAAGTCTTCCCTGCATTTCTGACCCTGAAACAACTTCCACTCAGTGGCCTGTAGCCACAGGAGGGGCTTTGTCAGCTCCGTGCCTCGGGCTTTACAGCCATGGAGGCGACTTTTAAGTGCTGGCATTGGAATCGCCTGTGGCTCCGTCACAGCAGCAGCTCTTTTTTGGGCACGGGGAGGGGGATGCCGCTTTTGGGTCAGGTTATACTGACATTACCGGGGCAGAACTTGCATTCTGTGGCTTCTCTGGTTTACTGCCAGGCGGCACAGCTCAGCTGAGGATTCACAGATCTCCCTTTGCGAGGGTTGAATCACCGGACAAGGCGCAGGCGGACACTGGCAGGAGTCATACCGGCGGGCGGCGGCGCTGAAAATGTTATAGTTATTCCTTCCTTTTCTTAATATATTTTTTGCCAGCTTTCCCCCCACCCCTTTTTTTTTTTGGTGGTGGTGGTGGTGGTTATTTGGGAGGTTTGTGCTTTTCTGTAGAAAGCAGAAGCCTGAAAAAATTTGAGATGCGTGTCCTGTGCCTGGTAGGGTCACGCGGGAGTGTCACACGTAGGGGATCTGTGTCCTGAATGAAGCGGTCGGAGCACACAGATCATAGCCTGAACCCACACATCCTGCCACTGGAAAGCTATCAAGAGCCCTTTGACTGTTTTGAATCCTGTCCTGATTAGTAATGATGTTTTTAATTGAAATTTCAAGGTTCATTACTGAACGCAGATTAATTAAATTGCGAGGAGAGATAATGAGAAATGTTCCCTTTGGACCCATAAAGGAACACACGCGTCCTAGTGGGATTCTCGCAGCCCGACCTGATGCTGATCTCCCCAAAGAGCATCTTCCAGCATGGGAGCCCGCTGTGCCTCCAGGGTTGGGGTGGGGGGAGGGGAGGGGGAGATGCACCCACATTGGATGAAGGGCTGGTCGCTGGGTGCACTCTTGGAACCTTGCAAAATCAAGCTGGCATCATTTTTAAGTCAGACTTGTTGGGTTTTTGCTCAGTCCCTGTCGAGGGAGAAGCTCAAAACCTGTGGTTTTCCCTGTGGGCAACATTAATTGAAATCTGAGGTTGGGACCTTGAGAGTTCCTGAGCTTGGGAGATGTTGGTCTGGTGTTGGGGGACTCGGCAAAGTGGCTCCCTTGCTGCTCTGGAGGGGGTGTCCCTGTGCCAGTGTCACCTAGCTGCAGGGCAGGACAGGAGGGCAGCACTCGGCAGCGAGAGCCCCCTCAGATCTGTTCACAGTCACCTCTGTAACCTCAGCAAGGTCCTGGCTAGAAGTAAAGTGGGTTGGGGTTGTTGTGGGATGTGTGTTGGGTTTTTTTACCATCCTTTCTTAGAACATGCACAAAGAGGCAAAACCCTCCACGGGTTTGTGATGGCTTTGCATTCGGAAGATCCCACCGGGATGGATCCGACCACAAACACCTCCCAAACGTCTGTCCAGAAAGAGGCTCCCTGCCTGCTTGTTGCATCTGGAGACCTCAAACGTGGTGGGATGGGGGGGGGTTGCAGCAAAACCCCTAGGAAACCAGGACCGTGGTTTTGTGACGTACTTAGGTCACCAGAGAGGTGGCCCTGACCCATGGACAGGACTGTCATGTGGGGTCTCCTCCTGCCCCCTCCAAGAAAGAGCCTCCTTTAGTGCTGCACATTAGGTGGCCTTTTGGGGGGGCTTTAGAGAGCTGGAGAGTGTGTTTGGAGACTGCATTTGCTTTTATAGCTACAAATTCCCTTCAAATTGTATCAATCTGGAGAACAAACCTTTTGAGGAGTGGCTGAGGGAGCTGGAGGGGTTTAGTCTCGAGAAGAGGAGGCTGAGGGGAGACCTTCTCCCTGCCTGGAATGACCTGAGAGGAGGTTGGAGAGAGGTGGGCGATGGTCTCTTGTGCCCAGAGACAGGGGACAGGACAAGGGGAATGGCCTCAAGCTGCACCAGGGCAGGTTCAGATGAGATGTCAGAAGAAATTCTTCCCCCAAAGAGCTGTGGGGGTGTGGGACAGGCTGCCCAGGGAGGGGGTGGAGTCCCCAGCCTTGGGTGTATTGAACAGACAGGAGATGAGGTGCTCAGAGAGATGGTTTAGGAGAGAACAGGGACGATTGGACTTGATGATCTTAAAAGTCTTTTCCAATCCTGTGATTCTGTGATTCTATGATCCTACCATCTTTCCTGCAAACCTCACCTGCAAGGTCCCTCATCTCTCCCTAACAACCTACAAGTGTCTGACAAATTTCTTGCAGAGGGATGGCCATGTGATGTCCCTGTGCTCCTAAGGACAAGGCGTGACTTGGTGTAAGCCACGCAACGTGGCATAGCAACCCACAGCCAGACTGGTTGTGGCCATGAGAGGAGGGTTTGCAGAAGCTGTGAAGGGCAACACAGTCTCTGTGAGACCTCAGTGACCTTTGTTTGTGATGTATTTTCTGAAGAGGTCTGTGAAAATTAGAAAGCTTTAATTGGACTCATATGGACCCTGGTAAAATCTCTTCTGACTGCAGTATGATGAATCAGATAAAACAGCACCAAAGATATTATTTCCTGGAAGCTTTTCTATTTCTGTCAGCTCTTACTTGCTAGCTCTCCCCTCCCTGGAGGATGAGCTCTGCTTTCATACACTAGTGGGTTTTTATTTTGGCAAAAAAAAGTGTGGGTTTTGGCAGAAAAAAGAGACAGTACATCAATGAAGAGGGGAAACCATTTTTTTTTTCTCCAAACGCTTCAAAGCTACCAGTTAAGGGTTTCCAAAAAGCTTTGGAGTAGAGACCAAGTGGATGCTAAAAGAGATGGGAATTGGCTCATGTCCTGAATGACTTCCATTATTGCTTGAAAAAGCAATGGAGTTTTGTTATTGTATTTGTGTAGACCACTGTGCTGAAGACTCCCCCTGAGGGACAGGGTTATTTTATCCAGATACTGCACATCAGAGCAAGAAACACTGACACAAATAAACCTCATTAGAGAACATCCATGCACTTCAAGCCTACAAACGCAGAGGAGATTGCCCAGACCCTGCCCTACTTGAAAAGCTCTTTCATAGGACCAACAGCCCCAAAAGCGTGAACATAATTGTTGCAGATGGCTTTGTGCATCCTGGTTTCCCACCGTTGCTGCAAGCTCCTCTGGGCCACCGGCATGTGAGGAGGAGCAGAGCCTTCCTCGAGCATCCCGTTGGAGGAGCGGGTGTGATTGGATGTCCTCCCGCATCCTTGGGCAGCCCTGGTTTGGGATCAAAGGGCAAACCAGTCTGGAGCACAGCCACTCTTCAGGATGTCCCTCCAGGTTTGCTGGAGGAACAGGCAGGGATCTGAGTGTTTCTGGGCACGTGAGCAGCAAGACCTGTAGGCAGCAGGGTGAGGCCATCAGGATCAAAGAACCAGGCCCTGTCACAGAAGCTTGTGGTCCCCTTCGCAGGGGGAACCGGCTCAGGAGCACCCCAGTGCTCGCTGGAGGGATGGGATAGGTCACTGTGGGCACGGGGAGATAAAATGGAGCCTCCTTCAGTACCCATACCCCACTATACCCTCTTTCCTGCCCAGGGAGACATGCTGTGACCAGCCACAGCCCACTCCTGAATGGGTGGAAAGCCCACCCTCGCCTGCTGGGCACAGGCTCAGGCCATGCATCACTGTGCCATTTGGGGTTTAAGACCAGAACAAGCTGCTGAGACATGGCGTGGAGGTTTGAGGGGAAGTGTGTCCATACTCTGTCCACAGTCTGGGTTGGGTTATCCACCCCAAACCACTGCCATGCTGATTCGGATTTAAGTCTTTTTTTTTCCCAGCTGGCTGACCAAGCCTGGGGTGCTGCAGTGGTGAACCCACACACTGTGGCCAGACAAAACCCATGTCAGGGGTGTTGCTGCACCTCCTTTCTGTGGGACCACTGTGGAGAGCCCCCTCAAGCACTGCTTCTGGTTTTTGTCCTCATCAAAGCCCAAGTGCCTCTCTGTCTTGTTCAAACATATCTTTAGGGCATAGGAGAACATTTGCCTTTTTTTTTCAGCCCACCCCACCCATGTTAGTAAATACACAAATGAGAAAGGAATTGGGCAACAATGCCAGGGGTTCACCAGGCTGCATCCCTGGGGGAAGGCGCTGCCTGGTCTGGAAAGCCTCTGCAGCAGCCCTGATGTCCAGGAGAACATAAGCTGTCCCATCGGTGGCCCATCAAATCAACAATCCTGGAGTAGCGTTAAGGTGCTGTAAACTTCCATCTTCTCATCCAGTAAGAAATTATCATCTTCTTGTGGCTAGAAAAACCCCTATTACTATTAGAATCTTATAGAATCACAGTATGGTTCGGGCTGGAAGAGACCTTAAAGATCATCTAGTTCCAATCCCCTGCCATGGGCAGGGACACCTTCACCAGTTCAGGCTGCTCAAGGCCCCGTCCAACCTGGCCTTGAACAACTCCAGGGAGAGGGCAGCCACCACCTCCCTGGCAATTTTCCCTGGGCATCGCCTCTCCACTCTCTGAGGGAAGAATTTCTTCCTAATGTCCAATCAAAATCTACCCCATTCCAATTTAAAAATCATCCCCTCTCATCCTATCACTACAGGACCTTATAAAAATTCCCTCCCCAGTTTTCTTGTAGCCCTTTAGGGATTCAAGGCCACTAGAAGGTCTCCCCAGCCCCTTCTCTTCTCCAGGCTGAACAAGCCCAACTCTCTCGGCCTGTCTCAGCATAGGAGAGATGCTCCAGCTACCTGATCTAGTCTCCTCTGTCTGTCTCTGACAAGTCTCCTCTGGACCTGTTGTAACAGCTCCATGTCCTTCCTATGCTGAGGACTCCAGAACTGGACACAGAACTGCAGGTGGGGTCTCACAAGAGCATGGTAGAGGGGGAGAATCCTCTCCCTTGAATGGTGATAAATAATTTCTCAGTTATCATCATGAAAATCACTGGGCTATTGCAAGAGGGGACAAAAGCAAAAAACCCAGGAGAACAGGCATCAAGACATGTTCTTGCTGCATGTTGTCTGAAAAGCAGGAGAAAATCCCTCAATACCGAGGCCCTGCTGCAGGAGCGCAGCTTGTGTGTGTGTGTGTGTCTCACAAACAGCCAGTCTAGGCCAGTCCATAACACTTCAGCTGGACAGGAGACTAAATAAAGACTACTTGGATACCGGTGTCCCTGTTTTGCATTGGCAAAGGTCTTGAATCCCTTCTAGCTGCCTTTCCCAGAACAGCTCCCGGGTTAAGCCACTCCCTCGCCAAGCCTGGTGCAGTGAGCATTTTTATCCCCAAGTTTGCTTTGTTTCCAGTAGGCCTCTTAATTATAGCCAATTAAAAATTAAAAGAGCAGTGGGTAAGCCTTGTCAACAGCCAGATGTGACGCAGACTACATGACCGAGTGCGTCGCTCCAGAGATTGCGTTTATACAGAGATAAACTTGTGAGAGGGCGAATGAAAGAGAACACCCCGCCCCATCTAGTTCTTTTAGTGATCTTTTTAACTAGACCCAAACTTTTTCAGTGAAGTCACTTGCCCTTGAAAGACACCTTTAGTCAAAGGAGAGCCTCTTCGTGGCGAGGTATTAACGGGACAAAACCCTGTCTTGAGAAGAGCACTGGGAAACGGTGCCAGAGCGAAAGGCCGCAGCCTTTCCCTTCAAGAACGCTCGGGCTTTGCTTTCTTTAGATACATAAACAGCAATTACAGAATTTTAAGAATTGGCTGAGAAAGAAAGGGAATGTTCTCGCTTCTCCCAGCACAGAGAATGTTGTAGGGGCACTTTCAAATATTTAATTTTCCTCCTGAATGCAGTGAAGATGAACGCAGGAAATGCTGGGGATCTGAGCAAAATGCAGATTTAGATTGTTGACTTCCCCCATGCTGATATCTGGAAGGAGGATGGCCCTACATAAACAACCGACCTTTAAAAACACCCCCACTAAATCATGCCAAATCCCTCTCGAATCAACCCTGAACTTCCCCAGTCACCAACAAGGAGGGCTCTGCATTCAAGGGGAGACCCATCGACTTTCTTTGCACCTCATGGCTGGAGATCATGGAGCAAATTGTGTCATCCGCCCACCACCCAGGGAAAAGCCACCTACCTTACAGCAAATAGTGAACAGAGGGCAAGTAAATGGAATAGTGGAGTGATTGCCAATTAAATGCTCTTTAAAATTTAATCTGAACATTAAACCTAACAGGGGGCTGCACTTAGACTATGTGCCCACCGGGACTTGCTGAAGCGTGTATTCCCCTAGTCCCACAGGGTCTGCCAGGGCTGGGCATACTTTCATGGGATTGTTCAGAACAATCCAGAGTAACAGATTCAGAATCACAGAATCCCAGACTGGTCTGGTTTGGAAGACACACCAAGGATCATCAAGTTCCAAACCCCTCTGACACAGCCAGAGCCACCAACCTCCAGGCCTGGAGCTAGACAAGGTTTCCCAGGGCCCCATCCAACCTGCCCTTGAACACCTCCAGGCTTGGGGCATCCCCCACCTCTCTGGGCAGCCCGTTCCAGCACCTCACCGCTCTCTCCATGAGGAACTTCCCCCTGATCTCCAACCTGACCCTTCCCTCCTCCAGCTTCAATCCATCCCCCTTGTCCTACCACTCTCTGCCCTGGTGAAAATCTGATTCCCCTCCTGTCTCCACGCTCCCTTTAAGTCCTGGGAGGCTGCAGTGAGGTTCTTGTTCAGTGAGGCTGAACAAGATTGCCAGGTTTCAACTCACCAAGCAACAGATTTGCACATCCATGTCACAATCCACTTCAGGTGGACGCATGATGGTTCATTTTGCTGGGACCTCAAGGACTGACCCTTCCAGTCCAGTAACTCTTCATCCCATCCTACCACTAGCCAGGAAGCAGGGAGATGCAAGAAAACATTGTCATCCTCCTCTGTGTTCTCAAACACACCATTTCCAAGGTGGTTTGGTGAGACATGTCGGCCAAGTTCTGGTTTTGCTGGAAAGGGGCTGATCCCTCACCAATTGCAACATACGTGAGGCATCTGAAGAACAAACAAAGCCCATGCCTCTTAAACCTTTTCATTTTTTTTTTCAGAGACAAGCCATGCTGCATCCATTGCAGATACAGCCTCAGCTGTAGCAACGAGTCTGAGGCATATTATGGGCTGCATGTACCGCCAGCGCTCGGAGAAAGGGCCCTGCTCTAACAGCTCTCCAGGGGACATTGGAAACAGCACACGCCTGTCTGTAGCTGTGCATGATTTTTTCCACATTCGTAATTGCAGCCTTTTTCCCTTTTGGTGGTTATTAATGTTGTTCGTTTCCTCAAAAATTACATCTGTTTAGATGTTAATTGAGTTAATTGTTACCATTCAGCAGCTGGAGCAGCAATTTAGCACCTGCTAATAAAGATGCTCGTTTTGAAGTTGTGTGAAAATGACCATATTATATAGGATCGCTGTTGCACTGCAGTGCCAAAAGTGAGAGCGGTGAAGTTAGCGTGCAGCAACGGATGGGGAGATGGGCTGGAGGGTGGTTTCTCTGAGCACAGTGTCAACTTTCAGAGCCAGAGATTGGTAAACAAGCTGAGCAATCCCAATATGGAGCCATTGGAGCAAGGGAGGGGAAAAAAACCCTAAACCAACACAAAACAAAGCATAAAAAAGTCCCCACAACAGAGAAAACACAGGTGACAAGTACGGAGTCACCGGTAAATGCTATCTCTCTTTTAGAAAGAGAACTACAGTTCATCTGTGACAGGCTAATTGGGTAGAACTAAAGGAAGGGAGTAATGTAAAAAAAGACTGATGTATAAAGAGATGTTTTAGGAAGTGTTTTCATGCCCAGTTATGTAAAGACTTTTCTATAAAGCAAATGCAGGGGGTTTGCAGGGAAGGAAACGGTCTGTGCCCGAGCAGAGCAGCGCTGGGGTGAGCTTTATGACAGCTGAGGTTAGCAGGGTGGTGACTTCACTTTGCTTTTGTTACGTGTGGCTGCATGAGGACACCTCCTCTGCAGGAGGGATGGGGTGGGCAGTCCTGTGAGAACCCCATGCTCAGGGACCACACACACACCCCGGCACAGCCAGCCCACGTGTGCAAGGAGAAATCACTGGTGAGGCTCTTTGGGCCATCAGTGCCCCAGAGAACAATGGCCAGTGACTCCAGTCAACTGACTCTATTCAGTGCTGAGATGTCCTGTCCCAGATGGAAACTCTGAGTGTGATGGCAACTCTCCTCCACCCTCCAGTGACACGCTGGTCTCCTTCACTGAACAAAGCACAGAGCTTATTTCCCATCATTTCAGGAGTTTTCAGACTTGCTGTTGCCACCTCGCATCCTCCCAAGGACCGTGTGCTTCCTCATGTCACTCACCATGAGTCCATGCCGAGGTGACCACCGCCTGCTCTTCCTCAGCACCAGTGTGCTGACCTATGCGGAATTATAACTGCCCGGCACAGCTACGTCTGAGGGCACGCGTGCTACTTGGAGTCCCTTGGCTGGGGTGAGGTCCTTGGCAAGGATGTGAGATCTTAGATTTTCGTAATGGCATGTTAATTTTTCATTGCTTTTATTTCACAGAGAGGATTACAGCCACAGAGGGTCTGCAAGGAGAGGCAGAAATGCCCAGGGGTGCAACTACCTTCTGTCTGGCTGCATTGCCATGACCTTGGCCAAGCCACTGAAGGCAGTTGGAGAGAAAGGTGGTGCTTTGGGGAGAACCCCCCAAACATTTTGAAAACCAGTCAGTGTACTGGGATGCCCTGATGGTCCTTTTTGCACTGCAAAATTGTGCCACGCCATGGGACATGCAGGCTCTTACCACTTATGGCACCACCAGCAAGATGCTGCAGGTTTGGGGTGGGGGGAGACCTGTTCAAAGCCTTTGTTAAAGCAAGGAGCAGAGGAAACACCACCAATTCCTCTGGAGGAAAGTGTATTTCGGAGCAGTGGGTGAGTCAGAACCATCCTCCCTCCCACACAGCTTCACTATTTTGTCTCCCAGGAGCGCACACAGGCTCACAGGGCTGTGCTGTCACACGGAGACAAGGACGTGCAGGGGCACAGTGTGTTTTGGGGAGCCATTCGTGACCCCCTCCAGGGCTGCAGGCACAGCGCCCATCTCTAGTGCTGCAACACGTGGAGTGACAGAAGGACACCAGTCTGCAGGGTACCAGGTAGCATCCCCTGTTTTTGGGGGGTGGGGGACACACCCTGATGTCCTACACTTCCTCCCAGCGTGCTTGTGCTTGCCCAACCATGCATGGTGGCCTGGGAGCCACCCACAGCATTCAGAGCACCTTTTCATCCCACCACAATGAATCTTCTGGAGCTGGCAGAGATGGATTTCAAAGGTGCAGGGAGGAGCCCTTAGCCGCTCCTCAGAAGGTTTGTTCTCCAGACCCTTCCCCAGCCTGGTTGCCCTCCTCTGGGCCTGCTCCAGGACCTCCATGTTCTTCTTGGAGCGAGGGACTCAGAGCTGAATGCAGCACTCGAGGTGCAGCCTCACCAGTGCCCAGTCCAGGGGCACAATCCTCTCCCCAGACCTGCTGGCCATGCTGGTTCTGACATAAGCCAGGATGCCATTGGCCACCTGGGCACACTGCTGGCTCAGGCTCAGTCTGCAGTCACCCAACACCCCCAAAGTCCTTCTCCGCCTGGCAGCTCTCCAGCCACTCTGTCCCCAGCCTGGAGCACTGCCTGGGGTTGTGATGTCCCAGGGGCAGGACTCTGCCCTTGGCCTTGTTGAACCTCAGCCCGTTGGTCTCAACTCATGGGTCCAGCCTGGGCGGGTCCCTCTGAAGAGCCTCCTGACCCTCAAGCAGATGGACACGTCCTCCCAGCTCAGTGTCATCCCCAACCTTACTGAGGTAACTCGATCCCCTCATCCAGGTCGTTAATAAAAAAGTTGAACAGAACTGGACCCAGGACTGAGCCCTGGAACTAGGACTTGCTATAAAGTCTACCAGGAGAGACCTGAAGTTTGGTGGTTGTGTAATGTCCTGGGAAAGAGGAAACCTAGAGCTGAACTACTGGGGAAGGTGGGAGAAGCTTCATGTGAGATTTTTCCCTGGTCAGGGAAAGCTGGCAGAGTATGGGATAGGGGGGCAGGAGAGAGTGAAGTTGTGGAGTGGGCAGAAGCCCACCCTGCTGCTGCTTCTCCCTTTCCACCATCTTCTGGTAACAGCTGGTCTCCATTCCCAGTTCTTCCTGGAGCTGCCTTGGGTGGTCACTGGAGGTACCATGGTGCTGCTTGTGAACTACAACAAGGCACGTCTTGTTTTCCTCCAGAAGTTGAGTTCATAGCATCAATCCTGTGGCTGCAGCATGAAGAGGATCCTCTGGATGTTCCCTGCTTTGCTTCGGGGAGGTGGGTAGTGCTGGACAGAGACACCTGCATTTTCCCACTTGACACAACGTGTGGAGCTGGAAGAGTGATTGTCCCACCAGTGCTCGGCAGTGCTGCTCCGTTTCCGTGCGGCAGGCTGTTAGGCCTCAGCGTGATGAAGATAAAATGGTGGAATTTCATACCCTCAAGTCCTCTGTGCTCCAAAACTTAGTATGAAATCCCTGCTTGTGTTTAACTAATCTGTATGTTTGAGCAAAGGATTATGAGATGGCGGAGGAGGCAGGGCCTCCTGCAGGGAGGTGCAGAAGGGAGTCCTTTGGAACGTCGGCTTGCTGAGGAGCAGAAAGGGCTGGATGATCCCAGTGATCTCCGCACATGAGCGGGAGCCAGGAGACAGCTGCTCACAGAGGCAGGGGAAGCAATAAATAGTGAGAAATAACACTTAATTACTTCTCACTCCTGCCAGCCTGGGAAAGAAGATCTCTGATGCTTTCCTCTGAGGCATGGTGGAAAGGGACCATGTTCTGGTTGTGGCTGATTATTCATCAGGTGAAGAACCAGCCTGAGTAAGAAGGATCAAAGCATCCCTGGTGCAACCCCTGGTAAAGCCTTGGTGGGACTGCAGAGGGGCAGCCAACACAGAGCTGTTCAGGTCTTGCTGCTGGGGTTGACTTGCTAATAGCAAAGATATGGCAAGTGGCAGACAGGCTGAGAGAGTTAGGCTGGTTCAACCTGAAGAAGAGAAGGCTCTGGGGAGACCTCTGAGCCCCTTCCAGTCCCTGGAGGGACCTCCAGGAAAGCTGGGCAGGACTGTTTGGAAGGGCATGGAGTGATGGGATGAGGGGTGATAGGTAGAACTAGAGCAGGGCAGGGTTAGATGGTTAGATAACAAGTTCTTCCCTCTGAGCGTGGTGAGACACTGGCGCAAGTTGCCCAGAGAGGTGGAGGAGGCCCTATCCCTGGAGACATTCAACGTATGTGTGGGTGAAGCTCTGAGCACCCTGCTCTAGGTCAAGGTGTCCCTGCTCACTGCAGGGGTGGGACTAAATGGCCTTTGGAGGTGCCTGCCAACCCAACACACTCAGTGAGTCTATGAAGGCTGTGCCTGAGCTGAGCCAGCTATCAGGGATCACAGAATCACAGAACTGTAGGCGTTGGAAGGGACCTCAAGAGATCATTGAGTCCAACCCCCCTGATAGAGAAGGTTCCCTAGAGCAGATGACCACAGTTACAGGGTCCTCCCTACCTCATATGTGCAGGATCCAGCTGCTGGGTGGCTGTGACATCAGGTATGATCCTGTCTCAGCTGGGCATGAGTGTTGAGTGGAGGATGGGGAGGGAGGGTAATGAGGAGGAAGAGTATAAACTTCCCTGGCTTTTGATGGAAATTGAGTTGGTTGCTGCCGAGACAAAAATGCCTTGACTCTCCCTTTGATGCCTGGAAGCACTTACCAAATTCAGCAGGGCTTTTCTACCCATCACCAACCTCCTCCACCTGTCAGTCTCCTCCTACCCTTCCTCTAACAGCTACGACAGGGAGAAGTCAGAGATGGGTGCTGTTCTGCAGGGCTGCTGCTCTGTAACTGGGTGCATTTCTGGTGCCATCTCTGCTTTCCCTTCTTTCCAAAACCATAATTTGAGGCATACCACGTAAACAGCTTGCTACAGCTTGATAATTATAGGTTGTATTAAATGACTGCTGTCACACGTGGTAGAGCCAGGATGAGTTGCCACATGGCCTTCACTGCAGGTAGGAAGAGAGGAACATTCACTTGCGATGAAACCGTATTTACCGTATAATTACCTCAGCGTTACATGGTAATTACTGTGCAATTAAATGGTCAACAGGTACTGTCTAAACAAAAAGGACCTAAGTGACATCTCTGTCCTGAGGCTTAAAATATTACAGTGTGGCAAAGAGGGGAGTGGAAATGGTAAAGTGGTGATGGAAACGCGGTGGATGTACCAGCTCCCTGACTCCTCTGAGATGAAGCTTGCAAGGAGTGAGAAGGAAGCATCTAAGTTGTTGATGCCACCCTGGAGAATGAAGGGCCAGTTTTTTATTGCAAAAATAAGGTCTATAAACTTGGTTGCAAGGCCACACTCTCCTCTATTTCCTTGATTATGAACACACACCACAGTGTGTGAGCTTGGGGATCCCCTCCCTTGGCTCAAAGGCATGAGTTGGGTAGGGTTATCTCCTGCTTAGCCCCCCCATGCCATCAGCCCTGTTCCTGGTGGCAGCTCAGCCTCCAGTTGGTCCCTGCAGTGCTCCACTGCCCATCCCATTCCTTAGAGGCTGGAGAAGGGGCCGTTGACAAACGCAGCGTCTCCTTCTCCGTGCTGCTGTCATGTTCTCCACACTGTGACTTGTCCTCGCCTGACTCCCGTTACAACTAATTAGCACCTTGACATTTACACAGCGAGCGAGGCAGCCTTGATGTTTGCGAAAGAACAGAAGGCACATCTGTCTGCATGATCCATTTGAAGAGGAGGAACATGGCTATGTGGTGTTTATAGCAGGCAGTTGGGGGAGGAATTAATTTACAAAATTTTTTGAATGAAAACAATTCCAATAACTTAAGTGCCCTTTCCCTCCCACGTCAGCTGTTTACAAACTGTGGAGCTGAATCTGTCCCACATGTCCTTTGAACCTACCAGTAATGGAAGAAAAAAAATAAATTGAAACGCATCATGAAAAAACTAATTTGGAAAAAAAAAAAGAAAAAAGAAAAGAAAATCCTGCCCACGGAGTTCAAACAACTTGTCTCGCTTTAGCTTACACCAGTCTTCATGTACTTAGACAAATGTCACCAAACCAGACTTAATTGACTCCATTTTGCTCTTTACTCTCATTAAAGGGGAATGTAGTTGTTCTTCACTGTCTCTTCACCCTCTACACCTGCCCCACGAAGGTCCTTCATGCCAGGTGGTGATAAACTTTATTTGTGTGGCACCAGACCTGTGCAGCTTGAGGTCATCCACCAGTCATGGTGATGGAAATGGGGCTGTTCTCCTTCCCTGCGCTGTTGGATCACACCACGCTTGCCCTGTCCTTTCTCCAGAGGGAGCCTTTGTGTTATGGACCATGGAAGCTCTTCAAGGGTCTTAAAAAGTGCTTATCCAGCTTGACCTGGGGTAAAGAGAAATCCCCGAAGCCTACTGTATCATTGTCCTGTCTGAGGTCTGGCACCTGCCCCTTGGGTGTTAATGCACAGCAGCTGCATCATGGTACCATGCTGGGGGTAAATAAAATGCATGGAGGAGCGCAGCAGCAGTTGGCAGGTGCTGGAGCAGAGTCCTGCTCACCTGCATTTCAAACACGGTCCATTTCCTTAGGTTTGCCTTGAATTCCTCATGATTTGTTCCTGCTTTTAAATGAGGGGTGGTGGGAGGGGGGAGGCTAATTGAAGGGAAAGGGTTGCAATTAAAAATGCTTCTTGTTGTTTTTTGGGGGTTTTTTTTTGGTTTTGTTTTTTCTTAAGGAAATCTCTGGCTCATTAGCATTGTGTAAGTGTCTCCTGTGCGATGTCCCTTGAAGCTTTCCAGAATCAAAGCTAAACTCTGCCCTCTGGTATTTAGTGATCTGCTGTGGCAAAGCCAGATGGTGAAACGGGGAGGGGAGGGGGGTGTGTGTGAAATGTTGACTACCCCACTCCTTTTTGCAAAGAGGATAAAGGAGAGGCACTGGTGATAGGTTACCGCTTTTGTAGGGAGCTTGTGTCGCTCCAGGCCACAGCCTGGGGTTCCCTGCTTGCTGGTGATGAGTACAACCCATTTGGTCATGGCAGCTGTTCTTTGGGATTAAAAGAACCCCAAAATATCTGAAAGGGGCCTTGGTTAGCCAAGGTCAGTGTATGACCCCTGCTGAATTCAGATTGCAGAGCATCTCCAAATGCCTATGGGAAACCAGTGGGTTGTGGTGGCTTCAAGCTCTGCCAGAAGCTGCCTGTTTCAAGGAGAAGTTTTGAGGCTTGCATTGCTCTGCTCTGGATTCACACAGCCCACACACCCAACCAGAACAGCACAAACACGCGCCTGGGATGCTGCCCCAGGGTCCAGCGCTTGTCTGCAACATGCACCACAACAGCAGACCTGTGTTTGACTTCACTGCACTGAGATGTGGCCCCAGGTCAGGAGGGCTAACACCAGATCTGCAGAGTCCTGTAGGTCCTTTGGCAGCATGTAGGTCCTCTCAACAAATCAGGTTACGTGTTGCTCTGGCTTCCTTGGGTTAAACTTTCGATACCAGCACAACATGGTGACGTGCTTTACAGGTCCATGCTGTGAGTTTTGGAGCCATTTTGTACCTTTAATGTCCAGTTTGTATACAACCTTGAAAAGTCTGTGAAGGTTTTTTAACAGAATCACAAGGTTGGAAAAGACCATTAAGATCATTGAGTCCAACCATCCCTGTCCTCTCCTAAACCATCTCCCTGAGCACCTCATCTCCCATCTGGTCAATACACCCAGGGGTGGGGACTCCACCCCCTCCCTGGACAGGCTGTTCCACACCCCCACAGCTCTTTGGGGGAAGAATTTCCTCCTGACATCTCATCTGAACCTTCCCTGGTGTGTTTGAGGTGAAACCTATGAAGCCTTTGGGCCCCTGTTGTTCTGTGGGATGGTTTATACTCCGGTGGCTGCCCAGCCTACCTTCTGGGATTTAGGCTGGAAATCCTACTTGGAGGTGGGGAGAAACTGGTGTTCTCTTCTGCATGCAGGGAGACCTTGAGTCTTCATTGAGATGGAAACCAGGGAGCTCTCGTTCCACCTTCCACCACCTGCATGCTGGAAAAGGCTCTCATGGCAATGCCACATCAGGACCAGCCCCCAAACACAGAACAAGCTTAGCTCTGAAAACAGAGACAGAATAACAAAACCCACTGCTGTCTCAGGCTGCAGTCCAGCACTGCTATTCCACCTCCACCCCTGCTTTGCTCCCACTGGCAGTAGGTATTGGGAGATCAACCTACTGCATCATGGGGAAAACACCCAGCTATGGATTGTGAGGAGCTTCTTCTGAAGGGCTTTGCAATGCCTGCCCTGCTGCCCCCACCAATGACATACACCAATGTATACAGAGGGCTGGGCTGATGCAGGATTGCCACAGTGACGGTTTATATCGAGTCCCTGCACCCTCTTTCCCTCCTGTTTGTTGTTTAACACCTGTTTGAATACCTGAGTGAACACATCTGCCCACAGTTCTTTGATCAAGGATAAAACCTTACTCAGTGGTGAAAAGTAACACAATGCATGCAGAAGGAGGGGAAGCAAGGAGGAAAACACATGCAGCTTAACAAGAAGCTGAATTTTGAAGGCTCTGGGATGGCTCTTTTCCCTTCCCCATCTTGTTGGCTGCTCCTAGGCAGCAGTGCCCATAGCAACACTGCCTGGTGCGAGCCAGGCTGCAGCGGTCCCACCGACATCCCTACCACGAGAGGTACCATCCGCTGCGGCTATCCCCCAAACCTGGCTGAGCAGCCCTTGTGCCACACACCCCATCGGGAGGAGGTGAGGGATCTTTCATCCATTAGGGATGCTGAATGAGAGCTACACCTCTCCTGGCTGTGAATGCAGCAGATCTACAAACCTTCCCCTTTTATATTAGCAACTTTCCCCATGTAACCGTGTTCCTGTGGGCTGGGGTTGAATGAAGAGAAGCTCCTGTTTTAATTTTTGCTGTCAGGAGTAACGGGTAAGTGTAGGAGGAGGAATATTAATCATACCCAGCAGGCATTTTTCAAACTTAGAAACAGCATAAGGAAGGAGCCCAAATGGTTTAAACATTGCGGGGACCATTTGTATGGGAGTCTCGTGCTCAAAAACGTGCAGGATACTCTATTTATTTATTTATTTATTTATTTATTTATTCAAACCAATTTTAGTTTAAAGGGGAAGTTGTTGCTCTCCCACCCCTTTTCTGCAGTAGGGACCAGGCTGTGCTACCCTGACGTGCTGGTCAGGTCTATGGTCCCTGGAGAGACAGGGGAGAGGTGTGCAGGGGACCTCGCCCCCTGTTGAAAGCTCAGTCACATCTACGGGATGTATCCTTCCCTAATTCACTCTCCATCTGGATGTGAATGTGAAGGGGACAGACTATTGTGATTTTGCCATTCCAAATGTTTGCACTGGTGTTGCTGCAGGCACAGCGCTGACACGAGTAAAATCAAACATTTGGTCTCGTTGGGGGGGTGGGATGTGAGGGACCATTGGAGGTTTGGAAGGGTCCTGAGTCACACCATGAGCTTGTAGGTCCAGCCTGTGAAATGAAGGGGGCTTTAATCCCACTCTTGTGCTTTGAGAGGTCCCCAAACCTCATCCCCTACCCACAGATGTGCAGGTTCTCTTACAGCTTACTCAGGACTGAGGACACCAGTCCAGGTGAACTGCAGCATCCTTATGCAACTCTTCCCCTTCCCTTTTTTCTATCTCCTTTTTTGTATATAATATTTTTACCTTTTTTTTTTTTTGACACAATCACACAGAATGACCAGGTTGGAAAAGACCATTAGGATCATGGAGTCCAATCGACCCTGTCCTCTCCTAAACCATCTCCCTGAGCACCTCATCTCCTGTCTGTTCAATACACCCAGGGCTGGGGACTCCACCCCCTCCCTGGGCAGCCTGTCCCACACCCCCACAGCTCTTTGGGGGGAGAATTTCTTCTGACATCTCATCTGAACCTGCCCTGGTGCAGCTTGAGGCCATTCCCCTTGTCCTGTCCCCTGTCCCTGGGCAGAAGAGACCATCATCCACCTCTCTCCAACCTCCTGTCAGGCCATTCCAGGCAGGGAGAAGGTCTCCACTCATCCTCCTCTTCTCCATACTCAACCCCCCAGCTCCCTCAGCCACTCCTCAAAAGGTTTCTTCTTCAGACCCTTCCCAGCCTGGTTGCCCTCCTCTGGACCCTCTCCAGGACCTCCATGTCCTTCTCGGAGTGAGGGGCTCAGAGCTGAACGCAGCACTCGAGGTGTGGCCTCACCAGTGCCGAATACAAGAAGTCTCTGGTCAAGAGCACCCTGTGGGTTTTTCCTTTCCTGGAGGCTGCCTGTGTTCCCTGACGTAGCTGCAAACCTTTGCATCCTCCATCTGAAGGGTGTGGTGATGGATAACCACCTCCCCTGGCCATGGCTCTCCATGCTGACCTGGGGCGGATAGCCACCAAGAACAAAACACCCTTAACCTGGGTGAGCCAGGTTCGAGGGGGTCTTTTTTGGGGGAGGGCAGGAAGCACTGGGCCCTTCTCCCACCTCCTCTGTTTTGTTTTGTTAATATATCACAGCAGCCTTTCTCGGATCGGCGGGAGGCTACGAGGAACATCACAGCACCGCTGTGCAAAATTGCTATTCTCTTGCGTCTCGCCACTGCTGAAATTGGTTAAGAGCATCTGACTGGGAACCAAATTGCCTCTCCATCTCCTTAAGCATACAGAAAAGACTTCTTGGCAGATTTCACTGCACCTCGAACCTGGGCAAAAAATATATAAAAAAAGAAAAAGACAAAAAAGATCCAAGTTGTTCGCAGAGCTGAAATCCTGCAATGAATTTGCTCAAATAACACGCAGGGGTGCTGGTGCTGAGCTGCTTTGTCTCGCTGGGCTCCCTCCCCAGAAGGGCAGCCCCCAGATAGGATGCTGGAGAGATGGGCTTTCCCAGTAAGATGCTTTCTGCTTTTTGTCACGGGATCATCAATACAGACACGTGAGAGAAACATTTTGGATTTTTTGAGATGAAACTTTGTTTGCCTGGCTTCATCATCTTCCTCACAGAAATTCCCAGCCCCCTTCTGGAAAGGCATCTTGAACACGATGCTTGTGGGAAGACACAGCATTCCTCACTTGTGCGAGTCTGAGGCCTGATTCTGCATCTGCAAAATGAGTTTATTCATCTGAATTGGTTCATGTTCCTTGTTGGCAATGTGGGGTTTGGTTGGGTAGGGAGTATGTCTGCTGAGGATGTCAAACAGCAGAGGAAGGGGAAGAAAAAGCCCGTGTCACAGAATCACAGAATCCCTTGGGTTGGAAGAGACCTTTAAGATCATGGAGTCCAACCCCAGCCTGACCCTGCCTAGTCCACCTCTAGACCATGTCCCCCAGGACCTCATCTCTTGGCCTTTCCAATCCCTCCAGGGATGGGGACTCCACCACTGCCCTGGGCAGCCTGTTCCAACACCTGACAACCCTTTCAGGAGGGAAATTCTTCTGATGTCCAACCTCATTCTCCCCTGGGGCAGTTTGTCACCATTTCCTCCCATCCTGTTACCTGCTTGTTACCTGAGAGAAGAGACTGACCCCACCTCTCTGCACCCTCCTTGCAAAGTCTTGTAGAGAGCGAGAAGGTCTCTCTTCAACCTCCTCTTCTCCAGACACAAAAGCCCCAGAGCTCTCTCGGCCACTCCTCATAGGAATTGTGCTCCAGACCCTTCCCCAGCTCCCTCAGCTGCTCCTTGTAGTACTTTTGCTCCTTGTGTGAAGCTGGTTGGGTCTAGCTTGGCATTAAGAGCCAAAAGAGTCGTGGTACTTGGGAGTCTGCAAAACTTCCAAACCCAGTTGCTTTGCTATGACACTCTTCTAAAGGGCTGTGGACCCCCACATACCCCCATTCCAGGTTTCGCTTGCCCCCCCGACAGCATCGCTCAGTATAGCAGCACAAAGAACAGCAAGCTGTAATTTGCCAACAGGGCTGTGTCCCTCAATGAAAGCTTCCCACGTGTCTATTGGAGGATTATCCTATCAAACCCCATGCTGCTCTGAAAGGTACGCATTTAAAACATGACTAACGCTGATAGATGCTATTATTCTATTTTATTCTCCAGCTTGTGAGTAATGTCTCATTATAAATGGGGACACATTCAGAAAAACATCATCTGCCTGCCGGAGCGTGGGCTCCTCCGCACGGGCAGCTCATGGCAGCAGAGCCGGCGCGTGGCGGCACGTGGATGCGTGCGCGTTGGCAGCGTCCTGGTCAGAGGCTTCCCACAAGTCCAGAGCCAGCCTCAAGCTCTGCTTGTTGACCAGGCCTGGCTGTATCTCTGTGTTTGGAGTGGCTCTGATGGTCCTCAGCACGTGAATGCTGCAGGGATGGTGATCCACAAGCTGCAATCCAGGAAGTGAAGCTGGTGTTGGTGGGAAATGAGGGGTACTGGCAAAGTTTGTGCGAGTCATCGCCAGTGACTCTGTGGTGTGAAGGTGTGCTGTGGCCTTCAGGACCCTGCCAAATGCAGTATCTTCTTAGAGCCTCAGGGTTTCCTGAAGCTGGAGGTCACAAAACTGGGCTACTGGGATGTTCACTTTAATGGGATGGGCTTTCCTGGCTCCCCAGCCAGGGATATGGGTCTGTCTAGGCTGCGCTGCTCCTCTGAATGCCTCCCAGATGTAAAATCTCCTGTCCAGAAATGGTTCCCAACATCCACTATAAAGGAATCTTCTTGTGGAAGCCAGGTTCCTCTTTCCATTGGAGATGCCTGCCATCATCCACCCTCTGCCTACCTTCTCCCATGGTGCTAAGCACCTGCGTTTTTGGAGTCTTCATCACATGGCTGATATCACTGTTGCTTTTGTTTGTGTGTTTGTGAGGGTCTTGGGTTTTGCAAACCCCCTGGTCCAGAAAGCAGGACCTCTCTGACAGCTAGTACAGCCGTGGTGTCCACGGACTGTTGTGGATCTGCTGAGGCTGCTCTGGACCACTGAGCAACCAAAATGCCTCCACTCTACTAAAAACTGAGCTCTATGTCTGCCTGAGCAGCATGCCCGGGCTACTGTGTCCGCAATCCAGGGGATAACGATATCAGAGTGAGCATCCTGCAGGTGTCTGTAGAAATCTGCCTTCGGGGTGCTCCCAATGGGAGCTGGTGACAGGACCTGCTGGCATGACAGAGGTTGTGGTGTGTGTGGGGTTGGTGATTTGCAGAAACTGAGCCCATGGGAGCTGCTCAGAGTGAAGTTTTTCTTGGTCAAGGCTCCTTCCAGGTGTCTGTCTTGAGCCTTCAAACCTTTCTTCTAAAATAGATCTTCCAAAACATAGCGGAGCTCGTGGAAATGGTCAGCACTGGCCAAGCGGTGTGTTTGCTGTTTTGAAGTGTGGTGTTTCCTAGCTTTCTGGGACTTGGTGGCTGATGCTCTGGCTTCATGTAACCCTGGTTGGGCCATGGTGGCAATGACCTTCCCCAGGGCCACTGCCACCCAGCTGCCTTGTCCTTTGCTACTGCTCAGTCTCCCTGGGCCAGGGTCTTTACCCTCCGCCGCCCGTACTTGACATCTCTGTTCTGCCTCACATAAAAGAAAATGAAATGTTTTTATTTTCCAGGCTCTGCTTTTTTTGCTTCACCTCCTGCTGTGGACGTTTTGGGGTGGTTGTTTTTTCCTTCTTCTTTTTTTTTTTTTTTTTTTGGTTTATATTGTTGGAGCGTTTATTTCCTCTGCTGTTTTTATTTTGAAAAGGGGAAGAGAGCCCGCATCCCCCTGAGGTGTTATTAAGCTGAAAGGCTGGTGATTTGACTGTGAGGCACGCTTGCACCTCCCACACTCGTGCAGTCGGTGACGCACGCCGCAATCAATGGAGGGGGATGAATAAACCCGGCGTTCGCTTCCTCGCCTGCCATCCCCAGAAAGAAGGGGGTGGAGGAGGGAGGGAGGAAGGAAAACTCTGCTCCGGGCGTGCAGTTTTAAGAACTGTTTTTTATAGAGCCAAGGAATGCTTGCCAAAACATCTCCATCATGTGGTAGGTCCTCCTTGTCTCATGGGGTTAGGGTTGCATTGCCATGAAACTGGTGGGACTGCTGTAAGCCTGGTTTTGGTGTCCCCCATCTCACCAGGCTCTTTTTTGAGGCAGTGTACTCCAAGGCGTGTTGGACTGGTCTACGTGGTCTGTGACTCTCCTCCATCCTTGCAGATTCTGGATTTGTAAATGATAGGAAAGGGCCCTCCATCTCTGGTGTACAGCTCCTGGCATGCTCCTGTGCGCCTTCTGGGGATGCAAGTTTAGGTTGTTGAGCTAAATAGCCTGTCTTCTTACTGTAATGGTCCGTGCAATAGTTCCTCAAGGACATGTTCCAGCTCATGGGGATTCCTCCTCTCCATAATGGGGTACCAGTGGCCCTTGAAGAATGGAAATATGGAAATACACAGTTCAGCGAGTGAAGTGGGGGCATATCTAGGCTGGTGGGGGTAGAAGTGATGGCACCAAGCCCTGGAGGACATGAGGTGGTTGCACTACAGGATTTGTGCATCTCCTCCCCGCATGAAAACAGTCCCCAGAACAAAACAGCAAAGTGGCTGTCTGGACCCCACCATGCTGGAAAGGTGACTTGAAATGATCCTGTCTCAGCTGCTGGGCTCCAAAAGCTTTTTACAGAATGAAGAAGACCAAGCCCTCCTCCTACTCCTCCTCCTCGGAGTTGTGCTCCAGCCCCAAGGAATTCTCTTGCTTAGGGGGAAGCAGCTGACACTGAATAATTAAGCACTGGCACATGGAGGGGGGGTCTCCTTTTCCTGCCCCACTCTTGCCCTCCTGCATGTGCAGCATTCCCCTGTGTGCCAGGAGGCTGTTTCCATGGGGGCATGGTGCTGGGACCTGATGTGCTTTCAAGCTAGGGGCCTGCAGTGCTGTGAGAGGACATGAGAACTTTTGCTTCTAGTTCAGCCCATGCAATCCACAACTCAGAGGGACAGCCAGTCCCTTGGAAAGACATTAAGGGGATTGTCTTTGGTTTTGGCTGCTTGTGTCCCAGCATGTGAGGAGTTGGAAGGGACCTCAAAAGATCATCCAGCCCACCCCCCCGCCAGAGCAGGATCACCTGGATTAAATCACACACGAACGTGTCCAGATTGGTCTTGAATGTCTCCAGAGAAGGAGACCCCACAACCTCTCTGGGCAGCCTGTCCCAGGGCTCTGCCACCCTCACAGGGAAAAAGTTCCTCCTCACACTCACATGGAACCTCCTCTGCTCCAGCTTGGACCCGTTACCCCTTGTCCTATCCCTGGCCATCACTGAGAAGAGCCTGGCTCCATCCTCCTGACACCCTTCATTCTGACAGCTTCTCGCTCCTGGGGAGCATCCTCCCAGCAGTGCCGCCCCCGTGCCTCTGCAGGGGAAGGAGATGGCATTGCAGAGGCTGCCATCGCTGTACAAGCAGTCAGCGCCAGCAGTCAGAGCTGTCACATTAAGGATGCAGCTTGGATGTAGCTGTACCGTAGCTGTGTGCCCATCATTCATGGGCAAGTCTTTTCATGCCCTATATTTCATGCCTCAGACTATTTTTAATAATTGATATTAACACTTTACAGCAGAGGAAATGGACAGCAGGCCATCATTTACACACCACATCAATAATAAATGGAGCAATGCCAAAACACATCAATAACAAGCTTGTTTGTCCTCTCCTCACGTTCACAGGGATCCAGTCCTAAGGAGGCGGAGCACGGGCAGGTGAAGTGGGCTCAGGTACCAGCAGAGAGAGATCTGCTGAGGAAGCAGTGAGGGGGTGGTGTAGGATAGTGCTGCCCCTCAAAGCTGGACAAGGCTCCGTGTGCCACGCAGAAGCTACACATGCTCTATTTTCCTCACGATGGCTTTTCTTTTCCTGCTTAAAACTCAGGCAAATAGTTTCTAACCCAAATATGGACCCACATTTCCCAAGCCCCTTCCCATCCTCCTGATGCCTCAGCATCTCCTGAGGGACTGGCAGAGCAGTTGCTCAAACTTCCTTGCTAGCTGCACTGCTGTGGGCTCCTACATAGCACAAGCTCAGCATGAGGACTGAGCTCAGTTGGCACCCGCCTGCAGAAGACCACATTAACCATGTGTGAGTTTAGAGAAATATGTTCTTTCAGACCAGGCATGTCATGCATGACCACTGTCAACTGGCTTCCAAGATGAAGGATTGGACTACAGCTATCCAAAGTTAACCTCTGAAACATATATAGCATGTGTATGGACAATATCTGCCTATCACTACCTACAATTACCTGAGAGGAGGTTGGAGAGAGGTGGGAGATGGTCTCTTGTGCCCAGGCACAGGGGACAGGACAAGGGGAATGGCCTCAAGCTGCACCAGGGCAGGTTCAGATGAGATGTCAGAAGAAATTCTCCCCCCAAAGAGCTGGGGGGGAGTGGGACAGGCTGCCCAGGGAGGGGGTGGAATCCCCACCCCAGGGTGTATTCAACAGCTGGGAGATGAGGTGCTCAGGGAGATGGTTTAGGAGAAGACGGGGATGGCTGGACTCTGTGATCCTAATGGTCTTTTCCAACCCTGTGATTTCATGATTCTGTGAAATCTCATTGGTCAGCTCCTAAGCAGAGAAGAAATGGGTATTTTGGAGGATGGAAAATTATTGTCTTAGACCACGTAGCTGTTATATCTTGGCAGTTCCTCATTTATTGTGGTCTTTGAACTGGTTTCCAACTTGTTTGTGTGTGGTTGCTGTAAGGGAAGCTTGTGGGACCATGGGCAGTGCTCTGATATTCTTTATTGCTCATCTAATTTATTTTTCTCTGTCCTACATTGATCCTCAAGCATTTTCTAGGCTCCTCTGCTTCTAGCATTGGCCTTGATCAAACATGATGGTTATGTACCTGGTGCTGGTTGTCTTCTGCAACCTTTGAACATCTTTGGATCTGCCTATGTTTCACTGGGGGCATCTTTTTTCTAGAAGTCTTAGTACTGAAAACACGATCCTCATGTCAGCTGGGTGATCTCTCTCCTTCCACATCCGTCACTGTGGGCCTTGACCCTTCTGTGTGAGCATTTGCTCTAGATGTCCACGGCTTACAGGAATCATACCCCAAAGCTCCAAAGAAGTTGTGATAGATTAAAAAGTAACTATGGGTGTTTCATCTTCATCCCTTGCTAACCCTATTCCTATTGGCCCAGTAAATCCCAGTATCCCTCCAGCCTTGCTCTGCTCTGGCTACTACTCTAGGCTGTTCTTACCACAGTTGACTTCTTCAGATGTAATCCTGGCCAAGACATCACTTCCCGCTCCATCCCCTTTGGCAGGCATAGAATGTATCTCTTCTAGACCTGTACTGTTCATAGACAGTTCTACATAGATTCCATACTCAGACCCTTTTGCAGTGAGACCTTTTGGAGAAATCCTTGGTTCTGAAGAGTCAAGATCCCTCTGCTGGCTCTTTGTTTCCAGTTTCTTAGCTCACAAGCTTCATAGACTTGGAAAAGGAGAGCAGAAACTTTCTGGAGAAGCTGGAGATACCAGGAAGACTTTGTGGACCTGGCTGTTCTTTGAGCTGATCTATTAAAGGTCATGCTTTTTCATAAAAGTGCCTTTTTGCTGCCAGTTTCTCTTGCCCTGACTCCCTCTAACACAGTGTGATTTTGCACAAGCTAGAACTGGCATGTTCTTGAAGAACACCTTGAAGAACAGGACATGACTTTGGTGAGTGTCCCTCTCTACTCTGCCCTCGGGAGGCCCCATCTGCATTACTGTGTCCAGATCTGGGGCCCCCAAGTCAAGAGAGATGTGGAGCTGTTGGAGAGGGGTCATAGGAGGCCACAGAGATGCTCAGGGTGCTGGAGCAGCTCCCCTGTGAGGACAGGCTGAGGGAGCTGGGCTGGGTCAGCCTGGAGAAGAGAAGGCTGCGGGGGACCTCACTGCAGCACCCCAGGACTTAAAGGGAGTGTAGACACAGGAGGGGAATTGGATTTTCACAAGGGCAGAGAGTGGTAGGAAAAGGGGGATGGATTGAAGCTGGAGGAGGGAAGGGTCAGGTTGGAGATCAGGGGAAGTTCTTCATGGAGAGAGAGTGGTGAGGGGCTGGAACGGGCTGCCCAGAGAGGTGGGGGTTGCCCCAAGCCTGGAGGTGTTCAAGGGCAGGTTGGATGGGGCCCTGGGCAACCTTGTGTGGCTCCAGGCCTGGAGGTTGGTGTCCCTGGCTGTGTCAGGGGGGTTGGAACTCGATGATCCTTGGGGTCCCTTCCAACCCAGACCAGTCTGGAACTCTGTGATTCTGTGTGATTCTGTGTGATTCTGTGTGATTCTGTGGTTCTGTGACTGGACTACTACTTGGTACCCACTGAGATAATCTCTTCTGCACTACCTGGAACTCATAACAACCATGAGAAACTCTCCAGGCGAAGATGTAGGTGTAAAATACCATCTTGCGCTGGTATTGAAATGTTTCACGGGCTCAGCTGGACTTCAAAGGAGCTGTAGGGGAACCCAAGCAGGTTTCCATGGGATGCCTACCTACTTACTCACTGCTTTTCTTCTTCTGGCTGCTTGCTGGGGAGGAGAGGACAGCCCCAGCAGCAGTTTCCAAAGCTCCCTGCTGCTGGGCTTCCTCCTCATTGAGCCGATTGGCAGTGCAGTCCTGGCACTTGGCTGTCTCCTCTTCCAGAGAGAAGGTTAAAGAAAATCCAAACCTCAAACCAACCAACATCTCCCAGCCCAAAACCTAACTGTATTCCAGATTCCCCCTCGGAAAGGAAGTCCTTTTCTTTCCACATCGCTCTAACAACGACCCTCTTTGCCGCCTGTAACATTAAACCATTCTCAACTGATGTCTCATTGAGTCCCTGCAGACTTTAAGCAGTTCAATGTTGAGCCTCTTTCTGCCATTGCCTTGCCAAGGATATTTTTAAATAGCCGTTATTTTGGTTGGGTGTAGGAACAGCCAAGTTCTTTCTGTTGCTGGTTGTGCAGAGCCTGTTCCCGAGGCCCTGATGAAACAGCTGATGCCAGGATGCAGGCGACGGTGGGGTTTTTGGCACTGCTGGGAGGTGAAACAGCTCTTGGCGGGAGCAGCCCGCTGTTTCCTTCATCTCTGCTCGTGGCAAGGGCTAGGTGGGGAAGGGAGGGATTAATGTGGGCTACATGGGAGAGAACAAAAGGAGAAAAAATGAAGTTTGAGTATTTTGGAAGC
>VXBZ01005243.1:98192-110723 GCA_013399135.1 Heliornis fulica | reverse complement strand
TTAGCCCAGTGTGGAATTTCTGCAATCCTGAACCGCTCTGTTCGCGTTCCCAGGGCTGGATTCAATTGACAAGAGGCTCTGCAGCCAACCCCCTTGGACTGCACATGTGTTTACTTAAATGTCAGTGGCCCACACAGGCTGAATACCTATTAGCTAGAGCATGCATAAAATCCAGAGCACAGCTACAGTTCATATTTATTGTTCAAAGTACAGATCCCTTTATTGTTGTCATTTCAGTACCCTCGTATTTATGGTATTATTCAGTCAGCTCTGAGAAGTTAACTAGCACTTTGCAGGGTTTCTTTACTGCAAGGGTATAATATCCGTCTATAATAAATACATAGGTAAGGGATTTAAGAAACAAAACACAACAGCAACAACATATTGCATGTGAAAACTTTACTAAGGAAATAAAACATTCCCTGCCAGAACTGGGGAAAAAAAAAACCAACCCAGTAAGCTGGTATCATCTGAAGTCAGGTAATGAGCAGTAGTTGTGGACTTCTTCAGCTTTGTCTTTTGTCATCCTCCAGCACTTCTGTACTCTTTAAAGACTACAGAGCTCCCATGCAGGCTGGGAATACATCGATAAGGGTTGTAGCAGCCAAGTTGTTTGTTTTTTCTTTGGTAAGGGCTGCAGGAAGCGGAGGATGTCAAGGCATCTGGGTGTAAGACCTGCTCTTCTGGTGTTAGGGGTTTCTGTGCATGACGGATGCTTGAAATGCCGCTACCTGCAGAGCCGAGTTTGCAAACCTGCTCAGTGGAGACAGGACAGAATTGGTACAGGCAGCAAAGTCTGGAGCGGTCCTGGGAGCGATGTGATCAGTCATAGCAAACGGAATATTTTCGGCATCATCATCATCCCCCCGCAAAATGTGTAGAGTTAAACCAAGCAGAGAGAAACAAGGATGCCATGTTTCTTCTGAAGGCAGGTGGAAAACAGAGATAAAATGTCTTCTGCTCTTGACAGACAGAAACCCACCCTGTTTCAGTTGTAGCGGCCGTCTGGTTGAGAGAAGATCCAGAGAAAGGAGATCCTTCTGCTCAAAGTCAAGCTATTGCAAGCTGATTTTAAATTTCACTGCAGTGTTCACCTGTGGTCTTTTTTTAGTTTGGAACGATGATAATGCTTGCATTTGATTTGAAAGAAGAACCATTTAATTAAAGGCTGGGAGCTGGGTTTGGCGGGGGGAGGGGTGAAGGTGAGGGGTGGCAGGGGGATAGAACTTTATATTTGGCTGCTGCTATTGTGCTGACATGAATATGAGTTACTCCAAGTGGAATTTTGGGCTCAAGTCCAGAGAAGCAAAACCACTCCTTTAAAACCAACGCTCAGGCTACTTTTCTGTAAGAGAAGGCTGTCCGTCTCGCTCACTAAAACGTACAGAAGATGGGTGTATCCGGCGTCGGGGAAGCGGGATCACTTTTGCTTGAGGTTGCTGGTTCGAATCCCAGTAGCGACGCAAAGCTGCAAACCTCCGGCGGTTATTGCAGTAACCAACGTGAAATAAGTTGGTGGTCTCCTTCCAGTTCCCAGCGGTCAGGTGTGTGCATCACCGAAACCACCACTTCACTTGGCATCCGCGCTGGAAGCCGAAGCAGACAGACTGGCGATTGAATTGACAGAGAAGGACGCAGAACAGCTCTATAATTTTAGGATTATGTCTTCCAGGCTGCTGTTGAGAAGGGCTGGTAAAGCAGTCGGAGGGGGCTTGGCTTTGCCCCATGAGGGGTTGCTGCTTGTACGAAGGGAAATCCAAGACCGTCAGCTTTGCATCTTGTGCGGGTGCTGCATTTGTTACTTGAGAACTTGGTTTTGATGGGGTTGCCTTGCAGAAATGTGCATGGTAGGAGAGCTGGAAGCGCACATTGCGCCAACGGTGTGCGGCTGTACCTCACACCCTGCACGGCTGTGTGTTAAAGCTGAGGATGCCCAGGGTTTTGAAGTAGTTTCCAGGTCTGACTGTGTGATTTCTGTATGACGAAAAACCTCAGGCTAGATTTTATGACTGTGACTTCAAGGAAGGTCTTACAGTCAGTCAGCTGACAGAACTGCCAGTAAGTCCCAAACTGATGGATGCTCCTGGGAATTCAGCTTTGAAATATGTCAGAGGTCTTCAGAGACTTTTTTTCATGGTAACACAGCAGTCCACCTTTCAAAACCCTTGGACTTGTGGCACGATCCACAGAGCCATGCATGGGAGAAATGGGTCTGCAGTGATACGGTCACATCTGATGTACATTTACGTACCTGTGTGGGACACGGCTCCTTCCTCTGCTCCACTAATTGCAATTCCTTTTGTTTTGTGACCTTGAAATTCTCCATTTGCTTTTGTCACATTAAGGATATCCCTCTTGCATTTAATTTTGGCCGACTAGTACACCAGCATCTAGGCCAAAACTCAATGGGAAATCTGTGACAGTCTCTGTCAGGAAAAAGCGGATAATGATTATACCCAGGAGTTTTATCAGCCACAGCTGTTGTGCTGTTTGCTGGAGAAACTGCTCTTTGAAATATATGACCAAAATAAACAGTCCCGCATCTGCAGCAGTGTAGAGAATTTAACAAGTAATCTCCCCTGGAACAGTTATCTCGATTTGCCAGAGAAAGGTGACAAGAAGTCAGCGTTGGTGCTGGAGATGAGTGGTTAGGATTTGCAGAGCTTAGAAGAAAGTACTGAAAGTAAGAATCACCAAACTCTGGATGGTTTGGGTGGGCAGTGCTCTCAGAGAGCTCCAGTGCCCCCCTGCCATGGGGCTGGACATCCCCTACCAGCCCAGGGTGCCCAAAGTTCCATCCAACCTGGACTTGAACCCTGCCAGGGATCACAGAATCACGGAATCTGAGATTCTGTTTATCAAACTCTCGTGTCCCAGCCAGTCCTGTAGCTTTCCTAGATGTTATCCACATTAGAATGCTAACATGTGATGTTTGAAAAGTTCCCCTCGCTGTTCATAGCTAAGTCTTTAAGATCCAACAGGTTGCCTGCTCACATGATAGGAAGCTCCTGATAAGGATTGATTATGTTCCATGTGTCTCGTCTCTTCGGATGCCAAGGTATGGCAGTGCAAACCACGTAAGCCGATTGTGCTGGAACGGTGCAGGCACATCCCATTGCAACATCATCTACAGAGGTACCTATTGCAAACTCTGCCTTTTCCAAAAGGAAAAATATATGGTGCTTATTATGCAGCGCAGGTATTATCGATCTGTATCTCAGTGACTTACATTCCATTTCTGGGTTGGTCTCTGTTGCCTTGCAGCTTTTTGAAAGAGCTCCTGAGTTTTAGTTCCCACTCTATCCTGTTCAGTCCTTTCCTTGAATCTAGTCCATGACACTGTGGGGTTTCCGCTATCTGCTCTTTCTGAGAATGTGAAGTCTGCCTTTTTTCCTTCCTTTTTTTCTTGTGGAAGAAAGCTGGAGGGACCTCCTGTTCTTTCACAGGCCTGATCTTGCCTAGTGATCTCAGGAGAGGGAAGTAACTCTCCTTTCTGCATGTGTTTTACAGACACTTCTGGGGCTGCAGAGGTTTTGACTCTTCTGACCTCTCATCATAATACACCTGCAATTCTATTTTGAACATTAATGGCTGAATACTCACGTCTTAGCTTTCTGTTAAACAACGTAGCTGCAGATGAGACTGCTAGATCCAAAAGTCCCTTCTAATGGTGCCAAACAGGGACCGGGTATAACTCTTCAGACTTTGGAGACACTCCTCTCGTGATTTTGATACCGTTTTCCACCAGCCCTTTTCACTGCTGATGTGCTGGACACTTGTACTTCTGGTAGAGTGTCTTGATCTGTCATCATGGTTTTTAAGAAGTCAGAGAAAGAGCTCATAGAGAAGATATGGCAGGTTAAAGAACCAGCATGGGGGGTGGGGGGAGGAAATCTTAAAGAGGAGATATGTGGATCTGAGCATGTTCTCTTTTTAGATGCCTCCATGTCTCTATATACAGAGCTGAACCAGTGCTACAGGCAACAAGACCTATACACCTGCAGACAGCCTCCTGGTGCGAGCTCCAGACTTTATCTTCCAGAAATTTTCTGGATTATTTATGCAAAGACATTCAGGTAATGTCAGCAAGAACAGATCTTGTTCCTTGCTAGATTTTATTACAATGCACTGCTGTGCTTTCCCAGTATGCCCAGTTGGCATTTCCATTCCTGCAGCCCTCTTTTTTGTGCCCATCTTTTTTTCCCCTTCTGTATTGGACGTGCCACAGGAAGGCTTGTTCTGAAAAGCTGACACACCATGGCGATTGGTCCCCTGTAGGCAGTCAGAGAAAGCTTGAGGTCTTTTAGTACTTCCTAGTGAGTTCAAATCCAAAACTAGCTGTGGTTTTGGTTTTGTCATAGTATGACTGAGGTTTTGCCAAGTGCAAAACACAGCTGCCCAAACCTTTCAATAGATATGCGGGTTCAGGAAATGCATAGACTCTGAATGAGAAAGTTGTCACCATATGGAAACTCCAAAAACTGGAAAAGGAAATAGGGAATGTGAAAGGTCCGTGCAGTTTTGCCCCCACACATCATCTATCAGTGTGCCTTTTTGTCTCAGCTGCTTAAAACTGAAATCGTCTTCTCCTCTGAACCTTGGTCACAACCCACCATGATTTATTCTGGAGCAGCACCGAGCTCCCTCCTCCGGTTGGTGTATTTTGTATCCAGATTGATCTTAGCTTCTGAATGAATAAAATACCCACCCTGTAAAATACCCACCCTGCCTACCGGGGCTTCGGGGCTCATCAGCACTGATGTCAAGTGGCCGTCTCCAGCGAGCGGGCAGAACGAGGCGGTGGTAATGTCAACATGGAGCAGTATGGAAGGCAATGGAGAATCCGTGTTTACTAACCGTGCAGAGCTGTGACACGTATTGGAATTGCTGTTTGCGTTTAACGCAGCAGAGCTACAGGAAGGCAGAAGTTGTCAATAACTTTAATAGATTAGGCCACAGCCTAAAGTATTTCTTCCAGGCAATCATGAAAGTGCCTGGTGATGGTTTGGGGATTTTGTTAACACTCTACTGCCTCACTTGTGCCTCCTGGACTCCCAGTAATGGGGGAGAAATCCCAGGGATCCATCCTCATCTTGTTGTTAGGAAGGAGACAATAATATTTGTATTTCACAGATGTGGGACCAAGGCGCCTACGAGAAAAAGGCCAAATCCAGCAATACAGTTAGCTAGCATTCAGTAACCTCAGGTCAAAACTTCTTCTCCAAGATACAGCAGGCTGCTACCTTATTATGAAGACAGCTATAGAGAGCTCCTGGAGCATAGTTTGTGGACTGCAAAGCCCTCAAACACCTTGGTGCTAGGTTGCTGGTCCTGTCAACACCAGCCTAAACTCAGAGGATGTTCCAGAAGCCACACATTTCTCAAGCTTCCTCCACGCTGCAGCAGCTAAGGAACCCAACGTCTTCCCAGGCCCTCACCCTAGGTGTCCCTTCTGCTCAGAGTCCTGCCTTTGGAGCAGGAGAGATATCACCTGATGATTAGAGGACCTGAACATCTTCCATATGAGGAAAGGCTGAGAGACCTGGGTCTGTTCAGCTTAAAGAAGACTGAGACGGATCAGGTATTTATAAATACCTGAAGGGTGGGTGTCTAGAGGAAGGGGGCAGACTCTTCTCAGTGATGCCCAGTAACAGGACGAGGGGCAAAGGGCACAAGCTACAACACAGGAAGGTCCATCTCCATATGAGGAAAAACTTATTTCCTGTGAGGGTGATGGAGTCCTGGGATAGGCTGCCCAGAGAATTTGTGGAATCTCCTTCTCTGGAGATAGTCTGGATGCTCTTCTGTGCATGTGCTCTGAGCAGGTGATCCTGCTCTAGAAGAGGGGGTGGACCAGATGATCTCCAGAGGCTCCTTCCAACCCCTACAAATCTGTGAATCCTATGCCGTCCTGACCACAGCTCTTTAGGGAGGTGGAACCTGTCAGGCAGAAAGAGATGGTGAACTTGGATCCCCCATTTTGTGGGTGCATGCTCTAAGCAACTGAAAATGCTCCGAACTCTAGGCATCTCTGAAAAATGTCTTTGTCCCTAATTCATTTTGGAACGAGAGGCCTGTGTGTCCCAAGTGAATGGCAGACCCTTCCTTCAGGCTTAGTGACAAGATGTATTTAAGACTTGCCCTTGTGCTTGGCATTCCCTGCAGACTGGCTACGTGGGGATTATGGATCTGGCCATTATGGATCCCGTTCTGCAACATCCTTTGCCCGTGAGGCTTCTAGCACACTCTCCCAGAGTCCTGGGCCTAAGAGCAAATGGGTTTCCTTCCTGGGTCTGTCATCATTGACTCGACTTTTTATCCGAGCTTTGTCCCCAAGTAGGTTGGATCTGCAAAAGGAAAGGCTCCAAGTACAAGCTCTGACAGCTGCTACTTGTCTGTAGAATCTGAAATTTGCTGCTCCTGAAGCCAGGCTTCTTTTATTTGCATGAGAAAACCGTAGCTGACTGTAGGGTTGTCTGATCTTATTTTAAGAGAAAAGGATAAAAATAAGTTTGTGTTCCCTCTCTGCCTCAATTTAGTGGCTAGCCATTCTCTTTTGTGCTCCTTGCATTTCTGGAGAGCTGGTTGACACTTATTTAGGTTGGCATAAACTAAATATAACCAAGCGTGTGTGAAAGGGCACGCTCTGGGTCCCAGCTTCAAGAGCCGCTGCAGAAGCAGCGTTCTGCCTTTCACCACAGAGCAAGGGGTTTACAGGGAAATAGCAGCTATTCTGCGACAGCTCAATGAAACACACGCAACCTGAACAAAAAGTAAGTATTCCATTCAACTCGTGAATGCTTGTGAAATTTATTATTTATTTCCCTCCCTCCTTCACCAGCTTTTACAGTCCACAGCCTTCTCATTCAATCTTGAATAATAGCTTTGAATTGAGCTGTAAAAGCTTCCCAAGTTTGAAGTCTTTTGACAAGTTAATTTAGCTGTATGGTAAAAAGTTTTTCCCCCAGATAGAATAAAGCCATCATATCATGAATGTAGTAGTCATCCAAGGGAAAGACAACACCATTAGGATTAGAAATGATGGGCTTTATGGAGATAGTTTGCGGTTTAGTGTAATCTACTATCAATATTTCAGTAGAAGAATATTCTACTCGTCATTCAGCTGGAAGTCAATATCTTCACTTCAAACCAACACCCAGGGGCCAGGCTGCACATATCTGTTAGGGAAAAGGGGACTTGTTGCTTTTTTGCCATTTTTCTTTCTTTCCATACACTTAGTTAGATTTTAATCGCTTTTCACCCTGTGTCAGGCAGAGTGTCTTTTTTTTTCTTTGTTTTTTTTTTCTCCCTCCTAGTTGATAGAAGAGAAAAATGAATCAGTATTTCCTTGAAGTTTTCTGCTATAGAGTCATATCATTTTCTCCCAGCAGCTGCCACAGATGAAAAGTCAAAGAATGAAATATTTTCCTTTTTTATTTTAATATTAAAAATCATAAAACAATCACTGGTAAACCAAATGTACCCAACAATTATTAAAGCCTCAACTTCACAAGGATCTCATGTTAAATTTAGACTGATTCTTGTTTATTTCTAAATTTTAAGCTTTAGTGTGCCACTAAAATTGAACTGAACCAAGAAGACGTGGAAAAGATATTTATTTCAAACTTTTAACCCTTCAAGAGTTAACCCATCAAGAGATGATGACACTGTAAGAACTTTGGGACTGGGTTTTTTAACGGCTGCAGAACATTTCTTCTCTCCATAATGCAGCTGAGAGTGTAGCTGGTATCACTAAATAAATAAGGAGTTTATAAATTCCAGCAAAAAATTTTCAGAACAATTTTTAGCAAGGAGACTTCCTTTAGAAAGTGTATTGTAAATATGATGGGGAGAGCAAATTTACATTGTGACCTTGACTTTGAACTTCGGTTACTTTTTTTGTTGTCTTCCCCCATAATGGGGGACAGGGACTTGAGTTTGTCCAAGACAACAGCAATAACTTCTTTCTTACAGACTGGCTCTTAATGCTTCAGAATTTCAGATTTTCAGTCCTCGAGTGATGAAGATCTGATGAAGTGTTGTGTCTGCAGACAAGCTGGAAAAATAACTTCTGCAGCCAAAGACAGGCTTCTTCAGCCTCAACAGGTGCTCCCTTAATCAGAGGAGAACCACCTTGTTCTCCTTCACAGCTCAGGCAAAGTCAGACAGAACTGCTCTGTGCAGGAGACAAATTCTGAAGCACAGCAAATAAAAAAAGAGAAGTGTCGTACAAAGATACGAGTCCCAGCCAAAGCAAGAGTCACCAAGAAAAAAAAAAAAGCTCCACAACAACCCGCCCCCCCCCCCAAAAAAAAAAAAAGGTATGTCAGGAAAATACAGGAGTGGAGCAATGTAAATTTCCCATTTTCTCTTCTGTTAGGGCTGTGCCTTGAGCTTGGTTGGTTTGTTGGGTATTTTTTTGATGGCAGAAAGGAGTAAATAAGTATGCTGTAGGAAGGATGCAGAACAGATGGGAGTGGGAGATAAAGCAAAGAAGGATAGCTGGCAGGAGAGAAATATCAAGAGAGAGCAACGATGGCAACTAACTGATGGGAGGAAGAAGAGAAAGGAATCACCAGGTAGAAACTTGTGCCAGGGCCTGACCCTCTCTTGAGCAGCAAGTGGCACTGGCAATCAGCACAGGGCTGCAGTGGACAGGCTCTAGAGAACATACCTGCTGGCTTTCTTCCTAACTTCATCCTCTTCTTTTTTTTTTTTTTTTTTTTTTTTTGGCCAAGGAGGTGGTGGGAGAGACAGAATTGGAATGGAAAGCTGAGGTACCCTGTTTTACTTTCACCAGATCCATGTGATTAGAGAGGGAAATTAGCTGGAGTGTTGTGATGGCTGTTTCCTGCTTAAGAACATCAAAAATGGAAGCGTTCCTGACAAACAAGAAGTCAGGTTCAGCTAAAGATGAGGTGGAGGTAGGCGGGAAGTTCTGTAATTGCATTTTATTTAAGTCTTTATGAATTAGCTCTGCCAGTTTTTTATTTTTAATTTTTTTTTTTTACTTCAAACGGCTTCCCAGTAAACTTTTCAGCTGCAATTGCAGCAAAAGAAGGCTATGCTACATACAGTTGGATTTAACATACAGGAAGAATACTTTTTCTTGTTAACCTCTGAGCTCAGATTTACCTGAACAACGACAAGGTTTAATTTTCTGTCATTATGCACAGGTTAGCCTAGACTGGATATTAATAGATACACATTTTCACACCCACAACCACTAGTACTGCATCAATCACACACTGAAGATAAAACTTACGCTCCATGGCAACTTTTAGGACACAAATTTTCTTCTCTTCCCCCCGCCCCCCCTTCCCCTGTTTTTAAACTGCTTCAGCAATCCAGAAAGTGTTGGAGGCAACTGATGCGGCTGGGTGAGTAGCCTCTGAAGTTTGTAGCCAAGGAATGGGTCTGCAGTACAACACCCAAGCCTTAGCATGGAGACTAAGGGGATGCGTGGCCAGGGGACACCATAGGTGGGGCACCCTCAGGGCTCCATAATGTTTAGACGCCAAAATGAGCACTTAAGTATTTCATAACTCACGGTGGAGGTCAAACCATCTCCTTGCCACACCAGAAATGAGGAGCCAGAGGAAAGGGCAGCTAGCTGCCTGGTTGCCCACAGCCAGGTCATTAGATCCACTATGGATCTAATAATACCCTGTTGGCTACACACTCAGCATTACTAATCTTCTAGTCCTAAAGCACTTACACCCATATGTCTCTCGACACTTCAAAATAATTTAGCATGCACATACACACGTGTGAGCGCAGACACCGGCCTCGAATAACGAGAGCAGAACAGCCATACGAGAAAACCTAAAACCTCCCCACCAAAGGACAACAAACAAACAAGCCCACAAGCCAATATAAGCTAAAACTGAAACAAAAGGGCTTCAGCTGTATGCAGAAGTGGTGCTCTTCATGCTAGCCCTGTTCTGAGGCGCTTATTACAGGGAGAACATGCCAAAACTTCAGGCCTTCTGCAAGCAGGTCGTGCTGCTTGTACACTCAGGCACAGAATAATGAAAATGTAATGTTGGCTGTAAATTGACAGTAAAAATTAATGCCTTAAAAATAAAGTTAAGAACGGAAAGCTTAAGTTAATGGGATTCCACTGCTGATGGAACTGTCAGAGTAATTGTGGCCTCTGCCAAGACCTGAGCATGTTGTCATGGCATGGGAAAATAAGCAACTGTAAGGGTCAGATAAATATGGCAAGAATTTTTAGATGGGTGTCACTTTCAAAAGGAAATGTAGTTGCTAAACATGGCCAAAAAAGCCCCATAACAAAACAAAACAAAACAAGGTGTTTATATACTAGCATGTACATGTAAGTTTTAAGGGAGGGACGAAGTTGTTAGCAATTCCTGTCAGGTCCCAGAATTTATGTAAATCCAGATGGCTGAACTACAGGAGTTCATTTTTCTTTAAGGAAAATCTGGAAGTTTAAAAACAATTTAGCAAGAGCCAATTAATCAAAACCACTAGAAGTGTGCTGGGATGGCTGCCTATAAATTTGGATTGTTATGTTTCACATTAAGAAACTCCTTGAAAGCTAAGTGGGAAGTCTCCATGTATTTAATGGCCTATGAGTAGCGCACGAGGACCCTGACTGCTACCAGAGGTGTGAGAGCAGACCACTGTGTCCTGGCTGGTACCGTCAACTCCTTTAACTCTGTGCAAGCCAAGGGCTCCACCTATGTGAAGTACAAGAACCCTCTGAAAGGTTCTTGGATGGGAGATGAGAGGTTTGAGACTTCACCACAGCCAGAACAGATGAAGGCTTGGAATACCTTCCCAAAAAAGTGGTTTAACTCCAAAAAAGGAGTTAACAGCCATAAAAAAAAATTAAAAAAAAAGGCGGAGTAGCAGTATTTGATATCACGGCACTTCCCTTGCCCATTGGTGATCCCTTCAGTGAAGCCTGAGACGGTTATCAGCTCCTAACAGCACGATGTTCCCATCAGAGCACATCTCGTGGCTAAATGGCTGAGCTTTCTCACACAAGCCAATACAGATGGTGAAACATTTTTCCTCCCGTGACATGCTGCATTTGCAGCATGGCTTCTTGGTTTCAGGCATTGTGCTAGGCAAAGACGAAACAACACAAATGGAACAAGAGTGATGCTGGCCATGAGCTTGGCCAATCCAAAAGCTGCAGCTAGAGAAGACTTGACAGTTCAATAAGGTAATTCTTTAGAAAAACAGAAAAATCAATTAGATGTTGAATGGTTGCTAGGAAAACATGGGTATAGGTAAGTATGCTGAACAATCCCCACTCCTTTTTTTTTTTCATTTATTCTTTGTAATGAGGCAAAGATTTGTAAAGATTTTGAACTCTGCTCTCCCCTTTCCTTTTTTTCTATATTGATTCAGTGGTTTGCTATTAAAAGCAGCAGTGTAACTCAGCAGCCATTTTTTATAGAGAATACTTGATGGGTAAAAAGCAAAACACACTTTGGGAGTGGGATCTTGGATGTGAAAACGGGACAAAAAAATAATTCATGCTGTATTAAAATACCATGTTATCTACTAGGTTGTGTGCTTTCCATGGCATTTCTAGTTAACCCATCTCCATTAGCATCCTGAGAGTCAGAAATCCATAGTTTCGGGTATGTTAAGGTACTAAGGTGAAAGGACACATAACATATGTGGATCAAAGGAATACATCACTACAGGCATGTGTAGTGATGTATTGCTCTGTTCTCCCCCTCATGTTTCCCATAGCCTAATGGATCTAGACCTTTCTGTTACACTTACACCCCTAGGTAAATACAGCTGAAGCTGTGGAAAAACCCTTGGGTGGCCATGGGGAGAGGAGAGATAGGGAGACAGCGAGATGGGGGAGGAGGGGAGCGGGAGAGGCGGGGAAGAGGGTTTTGTGTCCTGCCGCTGGAACATAACAACCCCCAAGCCCATGCAGTGCTATAGGCTTGGGGCAGAGTGGCTGGAAAGCTCTCAGGTGGAGAAGGACCTGGAGGGTTGGTGGACTGCTGACTGAATACGAGTGTGCCCAAGTGGCCAAGAAGGCCAACCGCATCCTGGCTTGTATCAGAACGGGCGTGGCCAGCAGGTCTGGGGCGGGGATTGTGNACAGGACAAGGGGAATGGCCTCAAGCTGCACCAGGGCAGGTTCAGATGAGATGTCAGAAGAAATTCTTCACCCAAAGAGCTGTTGGAGTGTGGGACAGGCTGCCCAGGGAGGGGGTGGAGTCCCCACCCCTGGGTGTATTGGACAGGAGATGAGGTGCTCAGCGAGATGGTTCAGGAGAGGACAGGGACAGTTGGACTCGATGATCGTTATGGTCTTTTCCAACCCGGCGACTCTGTGAGTCCGTGACTGTGTGGGACTTCCCAGACACAGCTGCCTGGGTCTCCTCGCTGCACGCTGCTCCTCGGACACACGGCGGTCGGTCTCGGCCACCGGGCGGTAGGGGACAGTGCTAAAAGGACCGCTCCGCCACTACCCGGCTTCCCGCCGGGCACGGACAGGGGGCCGCCTGCGTTGTGGCGAGACGCGGC
>VXBZ01005243.1:46983-97224 GCA_013399135.1 Heliornis fulica | reverse complement strand
TCCTCCTCCTCCTCTCCTCGCTCCGGGAATACCGCGGGACTTGGGGAAAGTTTGTGCCGGAGCCGGCTCCGCCCGCGGCCTCACGCCGGGCCCGGGGGCTGCCTGACGGGGCAGCGGCTCCCGCGGGGCCGAGGAGGGCGCCCCGGCCGCCGGGACACCGACCCCGTGAAGGAACGCATGAGACCCGCCTTTATTGTGTAATTAGCGGGGAAACGGTGGGAGTGGGGGGCGTTCTCCTCAGCATCTTTCGGGAAGTCCCGCGGCTGCCGGGCAGGCTGACAGCCCCGAGCCCTCCGCCGGCTGCGCCTTCTCCCTCCCCAGATAACGCGTTCCAAGGGAAGGGGGGTGGGGAGTGGGCTGCAGCCCCCCTGCCGCTCCGACAATCCGAGAGCTGCCTTGTGCAACGACAAATAATCCAAACAAACCCTCTTCCCCACACCCTCCAAGGGTCGCGGCGGGTCCGGAGCGGGGCGAAGGGAGGTGTTAGCGGCTGCGTGTGGCGGGGATTTGCTGCAGGGATTTGTCAGGGAGGGCCGCTCCGTGTGCGCGATCCCTCGGCCCTCGAAACCATTTACCTCCCGGCGGCGTTTGTGGCCGTGGCTAGCGAGGCGAGACATCCCCCGGCGAGGTGTTTCCGTAGCGATCACCGCCCTTCGGAGGGGAGCGGACCTGCCCTCCGTTCAAAACACTCGCGTGATTGTACTGAGCACGCGTTTGGCGGTCGTGAAAGGCTGGGGGGTGTGTGTGTGTGTGTTATTTGTCGGGGGTGGGTTGCTTGCCGATAGCCTGCCTGAAAAGATTTGCGTGCGTTAGGCTTCTCGCCACGACCGCTTGTTTGCCGGCCCGAAGAGCCGGGGATTCCGCCTTTCAGGCTTGCTTGATATTCCGAAGTCTCTTTTTTCTTTTTTTTTTTTAATCTTCCAGGTCTTTCTTTCCCGGGAAGCAGCCTGGAAAGGTGTGTGGGGTGGGTTCAGGATGTGGAAGTGGCTTGTGCATCTGGGATGGGGTGTAGGTGCTCCACCCCCACTCCCCCTCCGTGTTCTCTGTTTCTTCTCGCCAGGGACATCCGGGCAGCTTTGTGCCGTGCGTGTTTCCAACAGCTGTATTCTGTTATCTTCGTAATGCTAATTTGAGACTGAAGAGATGGAGCAAGTATTATTTTGGCCCTCCTCACTACAGTGGATTTCACCGCTGAGTGAATAATCTCCTTGCCCAATGCATTTTGATTTACCGGTATTATGCACTGTCAATAAATGGGACTTGTGCTGTATTCACTGCTGTCAGAGTGCTTTTGGTTGTTGCCAAAAGCTACCTGGAGTTAATTATCCGAATTGGACTTTTTTTAATGGCAACATTTCTTAAAAGCCAAGGAGCTCTGAAGTTTATATAATAATCTGGTTCTTGGCAAGGTTTCTCACTTTCTGTGTGTGTGTGTGTAATGCGGTCTGTCGCGGCAGTGAGTTTTAATCGCTTCTGATGTTTCCACCACCGCTGTACGTATGGGCTTTTCAGCCTAAAAGCCATGGTTGTCGCTCCGCAGCCTCTCTGAAAGAGTTAAGAGGGCACCCAATTAAGAAAGCTCAGCTGCTTGTATACAAATATACAGCAATTACAAGGCAACAAAGTTATTGCAGAATCCTACTGTAACCATGGCAACATGTTCAGTCAATTACATTTTGAAATGTAAAATGCCACCCAGTTAGAAAGAGTAAGTTTTAGCGGCTGCAGATTTTCCGTATAAAGCACAATGTGTAAGACGCAGCTTTCCAGGATTATATACTTCATATTTGGATGGCATGTTTTAGCATGTGCATCTGACAGATTTCTGTGGCTGATTTTAAGCTGTGCCCTTGTTTGCCTGAACTTAAAAGAGGAGGGGAGGGAAAACCCAATCCAAAAACCTTAAAATCTTTAAAATTTAACTTTGCCATCTTGTAATTTCTTTGGGCTTGCTTTAGGACTTGGCTTTACAAAGTGAAATGCATTTTGAAATTTGCCATGGGGTAGCAGAGGAATTTGCCATTTACTTGATGGGATGGAGGCATGAAAGAATGCATAGGAGTGGCATGAAAACTTGGAGTCCTTTGGGAGGAAGTGCTTGTTGTGCCATCAGTGTTTGCATGGTGTGATCTCAGACAGACTGTCCAAGAGTAAGCTAAAACTGGCAGATGTGAGCTACTGACTTGGTGGTCAGCACCAGGAGAAAAAGCAGTGGAAGTAGTTCTGGAGAAGCCCATCAGCCCTGGGTTCAGGACACCAAGGTGTGTGTGCACGTGATCTTGGCACAAGTTAGTTTCACTGGCTGCTTGCTTTTTGATGGTGACTTGATGCGTGAAAAAGGAAAAACAATGCACTTAAAGTGGTTGTTATTTTATCATATTTTGCAGTTGTTACTACTGTTGGGATCTGATAGGGAGTATTTAGGTCATTGCAGATTGCAGTGGGTTGTCTTGAAGAAATGTGTTTTGCCCAGATGTTTGAGGACTTGGACTGCAGGCTGCCTCCGTAACCCTTGTAGTATCTGCATTGGAAGAGGTTTGCAGACTCCCTGGGCCTGTGTCAGATTAAGGATGTTTTTTGGAAGGAAGCTCAGTCCAAACCGTGGAGGGTCTTTCTGCTATCACCACAAGTAGGCACCTTGCTCATCCCTTAAAAGCTGTGCTTGAGCAGGTGTAACTTTCTGCTCCTTTTTCTTTTGCTTTCTGCCATGGGCAGAGGTGGAAGCACAGGAGCTGCCTGTTTATTGACTGCTGAAAAGGTGGAGTTTATCTCAGTCTTTAACCCTAATTCACATGTTGAGCTGCAAGGGCAGGGAGTAGGATCTGTTAAAAATACAGGTTAAAAGTGAGCAGGATTCTATGGTTTTATATTAGATTGTCCTCTTAATCTCTCCTTGAAATGGCTTAGTGCTTTCTGGGAAATTTTGAGTTTTTTTAAAGCCATCTTAAGGTATATCCGTGACTCAGAAACTTGGTGCAGTGCCCAAAACTTACCCTCTATGGTCATTTGTAGGCTTCAGATCTGAGGAAGCTACAGACTTTCTGTACCTGAATGTGCCCAAACACGTTTAAAGTGAAGTGCTGTGACAAAAACTTGCCACCAAAGCCATGGGGTGTGATAGGGTCAAACATCCCAGGCCAAGTTTCTTTCATCTTCCAGAGCTGAGAATAGGCAAGAGCATTTACAGTGGATTGCGTACAGATGCACTTATCAAATACCTTGTGCTAAAAGGAATTAGGATGTTGAGTGTCTCTTAAAGCTTGCTATGCAGCCTTACTTTAAGGAGGGCAAACTGGCTATGGTCTTGATCACCTGAATATTGGGTGTGCTCCACCAAAAGATTGATGTCTTCGTTTTTGGCACTTCTGACTGCTTGAAGCATTCCTCCGGTGTTTGTATGCCATACTGTGCCTTTGTAAGGTGACAGGAACCTAGCTGTCTTCATATTTTTCTCAAAGGCAGTATGCACTGGTCCGGGTTAAGTGTGCTAATGTGATGCTGTCTTTGGGGCTTGGAAACCTGAATGCTCACTGCCCAGATGTGACAACTTTATCTTAGAATTAAAACATCTCTTCCGTGTTCTTTCAGCAAAGTGATTGTGCTACACTCCTTGGTGTTGTGTGGATTCGAATTTAGCAGAAGAAAAAAAATGCTCCTTGGTATTGTGCATGTGTGTGTATGTATCTGTATGTGTAATACATCCCCCAAACCCTTGAGACTGTATTTTTACTTATCTGGGCTTGACTACACACAGTAATGTTTTCAGAATAGTTTATTTGCTGAATAGTGTCTGTTGCTAGTGTGTTTATAAAAGCTTGGATACTAACAAAGCCTGTCACAAACCACAAAGAAATATTAATTGAACACGGTATTTCGACACTGGTAATGACATTCACTAAATATTTGCCAAGTATTCCTAATTCTTCTTGCTGGCTTCTTTGGTGGAGTCATCTTCATTACTCTTCCAGTTTAACTTCTTTCCAGTTACCCCATTGGTTTTCTGTAACAATTTTCAGTCCCGCTGCCTGGTCTGCAAGGGGCCTACATTCCAGTCCTTGGATGAGGGAGCTCCTCAGACCCGACCCCCCCCCCTCAGTGATTAATGCCACTTGCATATTGATTGTGTTATATGGAGAGCTGAAGTGGGCTGGGTTTGCTTTACCCTGCAGTGGACCATGTTGATAAGACGATACATAACAGATGATTCATGAAGTGATGCTTGTCGCTGCCAGGACCGCTGGAATAGCAAGCAGATTTTGGGCAACGCTTCTTCCCCGGAAAGGCTCGGGCAGTTTAAACGCAGAGGAGACCAAGAGACAAATATGTGCTGTATTGCTGGCTGTCTCAAAGGAGCTGCCTGACAAAATTTAGAAGGGTTTTTTTTGGGAGGGGGGAGTGGAATGGGTATTATAAGGGGGAGAGAAGCAGGAAAGCACACGAAGGTTGCATAATGGTGTTGAAAAAGGGAACAATTTGGGAAAGACTGTAAAATCTCTTGGAAAGCTTCTGTGGTTTTCCCTTTGCAGTTACACTTGTCCTTCTTTTATAAAAATTCAGGCTTCTTTTTTTTCTTCATGGCATTCATTACTAGGCACATCTTGATAACTTCGTATTTCTTTTCCTTTCATGTTTCCCTGTGTGATGTTACCTCAGAAAAGTTCATCTAAAATCTGCTTACAGCTGCCACCTTGTAGTGCAGAGGGACGTGTGCTGGCTTGTGGTTGTGGGCACACTTTGCTGTCTGCCCTCATTGAGTGATTGCACCTTTGTTCCTCACACAGGAAGTATTTAAAAACCAAAAAGTTGCAGTTTCAATATTGGATCTTAGCCTAACAAGAAACCTCCTTCTGTTTGTTTGGTTTTTTGGTTTTTTTTCCACCCTGGGAGACCTCAGAGAGAGCAGTTGAGTCTGGTTGAGGACCAGAGAGGACCCAGAATCCACAGGATGTGCCAGAGTGGAGCTATGGCAGCACGTTGCCCGGGAGGTGATGATGTCTAAGAAAGCTGAAACGATGAATTGTGAAGGCCCTGCCTCGGGTCCAACTTGGCTGTCACACCTGGGTTTGTTGCTGTGCTGCCTCTTTGTTGTCTTTCCAGTTTGGTCTCTGGTAGACCTCTCCTGGCTATGTGCACCTGTACGTTTTATAACAAGCCAGTAAGCTGGTGGATTAATAATTGTATTGGAAGGCTTTAGGTTTTTTGCAGCCATGGGATAAAATATCGTGTAGGAGATTAACATCTCGGATTGGGTGCTAGCAATGCGTTGTTTTAAATGGTCTTTTAAAGCACGTTACTCTGTCCTTCTGGGAACGCTGAAATCCAGTTGAACTCGCCTCCATTTATCTTTTGCGAGTAGTGAATAATTTTCATATTTCACACATAGGAAATAATTCACTTTATTAATTTTTCCAAAGAACTGGTGCTTTAATGAGGTGTCTGTCACTAAGACTTAATTACTGTTACGCTATATTGATGCTCACAGAATTTGAGTGGTTCTGTGTAAAACCAAATTTCATTTGTCAAACGCACGTGATAGCATTAGTGTGCTGATACAGTTTCTGTTAACTGCCGTTTCTCAAGTTATCCATAACTGGCCTGATGCTCGTGCTGCATGTGTGAGATTTTTCAGGTGGTTGGACTTGCCTGAACTGGTCTTGCTTTGTCCTCTCGGCCATTGCGGGAGGGGACACTGGTGTAACATCACATCTGCCTGTTGTGGTGAATAAACAATTACTCCAGTTTGCTCTTAGGGATTAAAGGTAGATGAGCACGTTACACTCCTCCCCAGTGTTTTCCAAGTCGAGTTTTTGATTGAATTCCAGTAAAAAAGCTGTAGCTTTCACAAATGTAACTCTGTAGTCACTTCACATGTTTTCACGGTGCTGTTTTCCCAGTTGCTGACAGGAAAAGCTGGTGTCGTGTTTGCTCAGTAAGAAGCCGAGTTAGGTCTGGTGGTAGGTGGCAAAACTCTGTCGTGTGTGCGCTGTTCCTAGAAAAGGTCCCAGAGTATAAACCTCCAAAGGGTGAATTAATTCTATTTTATGCTGTTCCCAACAGGTATTTGGACAGGGGATGCTGTTCCAAGTACTAGAAAGTTAGTTTTCCCTACAGGAGCTGACTGACATACTTTTGGTCAGTGTTTGTTCTGGATTCTGTTAAAATCTTGAATGCATCTACTTCTTGTGGGAAGCAACAAACTGTCCTGCCTTCTTGTTACAGGCTACTTGAATCACAGACTGTGTTGGATTGGCAGGGTCTTCCAAATGCTATTTAGTCCATCTCCCTGCAGTGAGCAGGGACACCTTGAACTAGAGTAGGTTGCCCTGAGCCCCATCAAGCCTGACCATGTCTTCAGGGATGGGGCCTCTCCCACCTCTCTGGGCAACCTGTGTCAGTGTCTCACCACCCTCAGAGGGAAGAACTTCTTCCTAAGGTTCCATCTAACCCTGCCCTGCTCTAGTTTAAACCCATTGGCCCTTGTCCTATCACTCCGTGCCCTTCCAAACAGTCTTGCTCAGCTTTCCTGGAGGTCCCTCCAGGGTCTGGAAGGGGCTCGCAGATCTCCACGGAGCCTTCTCTTCTCCAGGCCGAACCAGTCCAATTTTCTCAGCCTGTCTTTGTAGAAGTGCTCCAGCCCTCTGAGCATCCTTGTGCCCTAATCTGGGCCTGCTCCAAGAGGTCCATGTCTTTCTTGTGCTGAGGGCTCCAGAGCTGGACTGCAGGGGGTTCTTACCAGAGAGGAAGGTGTAGAAGGTATAGAGCTGTGAGATTTGCTGTTCTGATCAAATAATGCACGCAGAAATGAAGTTGTAAAATTAACCTGTTTAAAATGGTGAAGGTTCTGAGAAATGTGGTAGCCTGTGAGTTGTAACCCTGAGAGCTTGGTAGCTCAGTGAAGGGTGTGAGTGTAGTGGTAAGGGAGGGAAAAGTCAGTGGGAAAAGTCTGGAATCAGTGCTAGCAGGGCAGGTATTTGTGCATATTGGCTAGTTTGGAAGAGGTGGGATGAAGTGGGAGGTGGGCTGTCGGTCTTGACTTTGAATGCAGTGGGTCACATTGCAAATAGGTGAGAATGTAGAGGTTCTCTAGTTCCTAATGACCATCAGAAGGGGAAGACCTGTGGTACAGACAGTCAGGCAAGAGAATCTGAAGGTAAAACAGCTTTCCTGCAGGTTGGAGTTGGAGGATTGCATAGATGGAATGTGGTTTTTTAAACAGAAAGGGAGTTGCTTCTCCAGCCAGCATAGACTTTGGAGAAGAAAAAGAAGTTCCTGTCCCCAGTGCTTTGACTGAGTCTGGAGGGGTCTTCTCCAAGACATGGAGTGAGCACAGGGCTCCTAGCAGGCACTGGTGCCTTGCAGCATAGCGGGATGCACGCCCTGCTGAGAAACCTGGCTCCCTTCTTCAGACTGTTTGTGGGGAAAAAGGAGTACAGGCACCTCGGAAAACATCATGTCTTGTTTTTTTTTCTTTTGTGGAGGACTTGTTGGAGGAGGTGAGTAAGGCTGTAGAAAGCAGTGCAGTGCAGTTTCCTCCTTCCCAGGGAGATGGTGCTGTGTCTGGGTGGGGTTTGTGCTGCTGTAGCGTCGTCGGGGGCAGTGGATGAAACGGCTCCCTGTGATGCTAGCAGGATCTTGGCTGGGTTGGGGCTCAGCACGGCCCTTGCTCCATGTGCAAAGCACAAAGCCCAGCCTGTTGCTGCTGTTTTCTGCTGCTAGTCAATAAACCAGCTCAGAATTTCTGTGTACCTCACCTCTGCTGTAGGTGGTGATTGCTGCCACATTTTAACTGTAAGTTCTCCAAATGTAATTGTTGCCACCGCTCTTACTCGGCGTCAGTGTGATGAAGTGAGACCCAGATGGGTTTGGTAGTGAGTATGCTCAGAACTGCATGTCTTGCCTTCGTTCTGTGATGAAGAGGAAGGAAATGCGAGATGAAGAGGCTGCATGCAGTGAGGTATGTTTGAAGCTAGTGTTATGTATCCTGCTGAGTAACCGATCCTTCCAGTGGACTGGAAGAGAAGTTGGCTACCGGGAGCTGCATTTGCATATCTTTTTTTCCTCACCTACTTGATGTAAATGAGCCTCCTAAAATAAATTTCCATATGGATTCTGTTGCGCGCTTCTCCTACCCAGGACGGATTTGATATTTGAATCTAATGGCAATGCTGTGGATGGGAGAAAAGCCTCGTTTACTTATTTCTCCCAAGTCTTACCTCCTGTCAGAGCTTGGTAGAGGCTGAGGGATGCACTTGAGTGAATGCTGCCAATTGCAGGATTTTCAGCTTGGAAGCAGGATCGGAGAAGGGAGAGGACTGGAAGTGAACAGCAGGGAATTTATTGTGTGTGTGCTTGGTAGTTACTGGATGCTTTGGGGGCTGTACTTGCCTACCTCTCTACTGGGCTTTTCTTTGTCCCTGTACAGAAGTCAGTGCTATGTGCTGTGCTGGAGACAGGCTGCTGCCGCAGGGGCTCCCTGTGACTCGAACAGAGCATTTGATCATGGGCTTAATAGTAATTGTGAATGAAGTCTTAGCATTAAAAAAACTTGCTTGGAGCGCCACAAAAACTACAAAGCAGTGCAAGGGAACTTGTGATGGAGAGCAGTAATCTGAGTTTTAACGATATAAATTATCAAACTTGGCATAATGCAGAGGAGTTTAGGTACTTCTGGACTAGTAGACAGCAAGGCTTATGTTGAGGTATGTACTGATGTGATTTTGGGGCAAAGTGTAGCTCTGTTATCAGCCACAGTGTACCCTGATGGCCTTCTAACTCGAAATCTTGTTCGTGTGCACATACTGAGAATCATTGCACAGTAAATTTTTTTTTCTATTTTTGGTTTTATAAGCAATCCATGCTGGTTTTGGATTTGCACAGATTTCTTGGTCTTCTTCACCACTCTGGCTTTACAGAGTATCGTTTGCTGATGTTTCCTGTATGATGTTGTGCTTTGTGAACAGAAATGGGTGGTGGTACCCAGTGATCCTGATTCTTGTGTCTGGTCTGTGGCACTGCAAGTGAAAAGATAGCTGGTGTTTGGTTTAGGGCTGTGGGGATCTGCACCTCCTTGGTCCAGAAAGCTTGCACGCATGTATGAGAAAACAAAGCATGGTCCATCTTTTTGATGGAGAGGTGAAAGATGCTGGTCCCTTCTGGGCAATGTTGGGCTGATCTTTGTGACCTGGATGGTAACCTGGAGGTTGGTGGTGTGGGGCAGCTGGAAGAGCACTGAGGCCAGTGCCCCGGGCTCGTCAGTCTTGCCTGGCAGACATACAGCCAGTACCAGTTTTCTGTGATTGTCAAACTTACTGTATCCTCACATCAATTACAGGCGGTATTAGAAATCTCAGCTGCCTTCAGTTTGGCACTGAAAGTGTGCTGCTTCTGGTCTTTGCTATAAAAAAGCTGGTCTAAAAATAAACTGACGTAGAGGGATGCTGGAAGCAGGGGAGCAAATGAGGAACTTGTGCACAGAACATACGGCAGAGCGCTTGACTGACTGTGGGGATGGTGTCACAGAGTGATGCTGAGTGAGTGAGGTCAAGGCAGGAAAGTTTTGCACAAGGTAGTAATCCCATTGTAAGAGGAGGAGGAAGTAGGAAAACTGAGACTCTTGGATAGACATCGAACTCTTCCGTAAGCCTGTCTGCGGCTGGACTTACGCACTTCAAAGGCTCTGTGCCATAAAAGCCCAAATAACAGATGGATGAGGAATATTACACTCCAGGTATGAAATCCTGTGGTATAACAGCTAAACCAGACTGTTCTTGTGTGGGTCCTGTTACACATTGGAGGTAGGACTGTGGAGAAGGTATTTAAAAAAAAAAAATTACGTTAACCTTTAGTTAGGTATTTACCTCGTTCACAATGGCAGAAAACACAAGCAACTTGAGATGGAGCTGTCTAAAGCTAGAAATGAGAGCATCTGCTTTACATGGGGCTTATCACCCTGCCTCCTGAGAAGGATATCCAGTTATTGTATGCTTTCAATTCCTAGATCTTACCAAGTGCCACTATGAATGACATTCCCCACATTCTTTCCTTTGCTGGAAGGAGCTGATCAAGCCAGGAGGTTGGGAGTCACTCTGGGAGCTGAGAGCGTCTAGGGCCTGAGCTTCCTCTTCCCTCTCCCAAGGGCATTCAGTGCGGTACCCCCTGATCTGGGGAGTTGGATGTAGACAGCTGATCTTCCTTGCTGCCTTTTTTTTTGACCCAGTAAGAAAAACCTTCAGTATCTACATTCACTACAGCAACTTCTAAGAGGAGCGTGTTAGCCTATATTTAAATTAAAGAGGGGAAAAAAAAGCATCATATTCTTGGCAATAATTTAGACTTTTTCTGTAAACTGTCTACATTCCCTGGGGGATGAGGTCTCCTTTTGTGAAAATCTGTTCTGGATTCAGCATGTTTGACAATTTCTCTGTATGACTACCTTCAGGTTTTCATTTCAGTGGTGTAAATGAGCAGACTAATGTGTGTGTGCGCGCTTCTGAGTACTCGGATTTTTTTTTTCTAAACAAAATTATCAAAATAACCTCTTAAGTATGCTGGGGACTGATGGGGCTTGCATTCCTAGTATTGCAACACAAGGTGTTCTCTGTTCTAGACTGTAAATATTTATCTCCTGTCAAAGCAGAGCAGTTACTATTGGGAACTGATCTGGCATGTGAAAAGGTTTTCCTGAAGGAATTTGTTTCCTTTTATTTACAGTGTTATCGTATATTTAAATTCCAGGGCCTCAGCGTATAGCTCTGAGGTTTGTTCCTAACACTGGCAGTGACAATCTACATGATCACAGCCTCTGAGTATGGATAACTGAATCTGGAGTGTGTGCTGGAGCCAACCAACAAGCGTGGGTGTGAAACTGGAGCAAATGTAGGAGAAGGTACCAGCGCCTCTCTGCAGCTGCAGAAGGACCAATCTCCACAGCCTGTGGGTTGTGCCACCGGCCAAGTACTGGGCAGCGAGGAACTCGCGTCTCGCGGCCACGATGCGGGGCGTGCGTACAGAGCATAGGTGTTTCACAGCCTTGCAGTGGCTTGTCCCTCATCCTGCTGCTGGCATGGCTCTGCTCTCCTCTCCCCAGGCCCTTTCTGGGTCTCCATATACCCTTCCCGCCAGCAAAACGTGCTTTGTCATAACCTTTCTTGGGGAGTTCTGGCACCGTGAGTTTTGCTGAGCTGGCTCTTGTTAAATTGCTATCTTGTCATGGTTACCGTAGGTCTGGAGAGATCTAGAGATGGTTTCCTTAACGTGGTAACAGCCGAGTCCTCACTGCTGTCTACAAGTCTTGCTTTTGGAGAGTTCTGGGTTGCTTTAAGCTTTCTGCAGTGGCTTACATTTCTGGGTAAAGTGTTTCTGTTGTATTATGCCATATGTAGGAGGCTTATTCAGCCTGGGAAGGTCTGATTTGGGTTGTTTTTTTTTTTTTACATCTTCCTAGCTTTTACATTATTTTTTTGATACTGCCAGTTGCTGAAGTTTGCTGTGCTTGTTAGGTGGTAGACTGCCTTATGTACCTGGTATCAGAAGAGAAGCCAAGGGCTGACAAGCAGGTGTCTTTTCTGGAATATTCTTTTTTAAAATTCTTTTAGGGAATGTTCTCATTGAATGAAGTTACTGGAGCTGTGTTGAGCCCCTGCTGTAGTAGAGAAGAACTGCTTTTGCAGCATAAATGTGCAGAATGTGTGTCTCAGGCTGTACCCAACACTGGCCTTTCCGCTTGTCTCTGGTTCAGAGGTAGCAGGCAGATAAGCTTGAGAAGCTTTCTTTGGCTCTGCTGTTTTCATATGTAAATACATTTTTCACATATAGACCCAAATATAAATAGTTGATTTTTTTCACATGCATTTCTGCTTGGCGTTTCTCCCTCTGAAAACTTCAAGGACAGGAGATGGATGTCTCGAGTAGTCCCTTTTAGAAACAGCTCTTCACTTCCGAGTTTAAGCATCTGCTGTCAAGTCACGTAAACTTCAGTTCTTGCTGTGTAATATCTGTCTTCAGGGATGCACGGTCAGTACAGCCTTTATTTTCCCTTCTCTCTGACATCTTGTGCGAAATTTGCTGTGTGGCTTCTGGGCAAGAAGCTCTTTCCTGGCGTGGTAATTGATGTCGCTTTGTCAGGGTAGTTTACAGCCTTATGCAGAGTCCTTTTTTATGTTAGAGTACTAAAAGTTAACTGTCCAAAGCGATTCATAAACACTGTGATATTCAAAGTCGAGACTTGTTCCTTTCTCGACTAGAAGCCTTTGTTCACTGTTTCCTGGAGCATGAAGTAAATCTGTCTGGGTCAGAGGAACTCTTCCGTATGGTTCCATGCTGGAGTCATCTCTCTTGCTTTAATGCAATGTATTTCAGCAGAATTGAGGTTGGTTTTGAATGTTGCTGGCTTCCTGCATGCTTGGTGGAAATGGTTGCCTGTCTGCATGTTTACAGGCTTCTGTGAATCTAGATATGTCAGCAGCCTCTGCTCCTTTTCACTTGATCTTATCTCCCCATTCCATTTCAGGAAAAAATTCTTCCCATCTCCTTCCCCCTGCCCAGCCTCGCTTTGCACGCGGAGTGTTTTCAGGTATCGGGGACTCAGGTTTGCTTTGCAGCAGCTGTGTACTGCTGCTTCAATTTAAAATGGGTACCAACCATCAATTTTCAGAGGTGACTCAAATCCAAAGGGGTTATTTATCTTTTGTAGAGCTAGTTTTGCATTTTCAGTGACTTCCTACAGAAAGGGACCGCAGTGTTGGCTGGGAGTGGTTGCTAGCCTTGGCTATTTGTCCCCCTTTTTTTTTTTTTTTCTTTTTTTTTTTCCTTTCTTATAATCACAGACTGCTTTGGGCTGAAAGGGATAGTGGAGACCATCTAGTTCCAACCCCCTGCCGTGGGCAAGGACACCTTTGCTATATCAGGTTGCCCAAAGCCCCATCCAACCTGGCCTTGAACATCTCTAAGGGTGGGGCTTCCACAACCTCTCTGGGCACCCTGTGCCAGGGCCTCACCACCCTCAGCATAAAGAATTTCTTCCTTGTATCTAGACTAACTCTCCCTTTTCCCAGTTTATAGGCATTACTCCTCATCCTGGTGCTGCATGCCCTTAAACAATCCTTCCCCAGCTTTCCTGTTGGCCCCTTCAGGAACTGGAAGGTCATTATAAGGCCCCCTGGAGCCTTCTTTCTCCAGGCTGAACCAGCTCAACTTTCTCAGCCTGTCCCCATAGGAGAGATGCTCCAGGCCCCTGATCATCCTTGTGGCCTCCTCTGGACCCACTCCAAGAGGTCCACGTCCTCCTTGTGCTGAGGGCCCCAGAACTGGATGCAGCATTGCAGGTGGGGTGTCATGAGAGCAGAGGGGCAGAATCACCTCCCTTGACTGGCTGGCCACACTTCTTGTGATATGCAGCCCAGGATCTGGCTGACCTTCTGAGCTACAAGTGCATATTGCCAACTCATGTTGTGTTTCTCATCAGCAGACACCCCCAAATCCTCCTCCTTTGGGGTACTCTTAGTCCATTTTCCACCCAGCCTATAGCTGTGCATTGCATTGTGCTGACCCAGGTGCAGGACCTTGCACTTAGCCTTATTGAACTTTGTGAGGTTGGCATGGGTGCTCCTTGATTCCAGTGTCTGTGTTGCCAACAAAGATGTACAGTACTGATCCCGGTACCGATCCCGGAGAAACACCACTCGTCTCTGATCTCCATTCAGACCTTGAGCTGTTGACCGCAAGTGCTTTGGTATACTGTGTCTTATTATGTTTATGGTAAGGCAAGATTCATCGAGGTTAACATTTAAAAGCAACAAACCTAAACATTTTGAAACTCCCTTGTGCTCTTAGCAGTTCCTGTATTGGAAGTAGCAGGTGATGAAGCAAGAGGAGGTTCTGTTTTAGTGCCTGGTGGCAGCTCGCCTGGAAAGCCTGGTGATTCCTCCTGGTGTGGTAGCCAGAACCATTAGGTGGAAGGTTTCAGGAGGATGTTTAGGATCATGCAAAGGTGCGAAATACAGAAGAGTGATTAAAAGACCCTGAAGTTTGGACTAACGGTGTTTTAAAAATGGAAAGGGACAGCTGAAGAGGGGCAGAACCTGGTTTGAATGACTTTACTTGATTCCTACCCAGAACAAGGAATGTCTTACGGGGAAGAATATGATGTTTAGTGTGTAAAGCCATAAATGGCCGTATAAATTTTAATCTTGGTTGTAGGAAGTTAACAGAATGTGAATCCTTGCATATCTAAGCTAGGGCTCCAAGGCTTCCTTGAGGACACTGAGTTGAAGTCAGTCTTCTCAACTGATGACTGACAGTGTTTTAAAATCTACCTAAAAAAGCCCCACGGCAGATTCTGTATCAGCCCTTGAAATATGTCCTAGTTTTTGTGGCTTTACAATCCAGTTTTGTTATTTCAAGAAACAATCCCCACTTGTCTTGCTGCGCTCGTGTTGTGCAGACAGAATGGACTGTACAAAATGTGGTTTAAATCAGAAAGAAAGTGGAGCTCTTCCTTCAGTCTGGGTTAAACAACAGCCCTGGCGCTGGAAGCAGCGCCTGGGAAGTGAACTCGCAAAAGTTTCATGTATTTCAACACCGGAATTTAAATTTAAATGGTGATTGAGTTAGTTTTCTGTTCTGGCCATTTTTGGGGCTGGGGAGTGTGACCTGTAACTTAAAAATGGAGCGAGTTGAAACCCTGGAATATAAAGGCATAGATTTACTTCAGCTTCCTGGGGGCATTGCTGCCAGTTTGGGTCCCAGTTTGATAAATCTCAGCCTGAAAGCAAAGGTGCTTCTCTGAATTTTTCCAAGAGGCTGGGGGGAAATAATCACTGCTGTCCCTTGTCACGTGTCATTTAAAGGAAGACAGTCTAGCTACCATTTGAAGTGCTTTAGATGGCAAAAATAACTGCTGACATAGCTTTTAGTTCTCCATCAGTTAGGTGAATTTTGGTGTTGCATGGTCAGCTCTATCATGCTTTTACAGGTGTATGTCAGCATCACACTTCACATGCTGATGATTGGTGGAGAGAAGGTTTTCTCAGAAATAATAATATATAAGAAAAGTTTTATTGCACTTTAAAGGCACAGTTGAATTCTTTTTCCCCTGTTCAATGCGGTATCCTTTATGCTCCTTTGTAAAGCCTGGGTTTTGGTGATGCCCCAGTACCATGGTCCAACCGAGTGGTGTTGGTTGTAGGAAGAGAGGCACAGTAGAAGACAAAATGGGTGACACAACAGACCTGTGGCCCGGGGCTCTGAGTTACTGCGTCGCTGTGAGCGGTTCAGGTGACAGCATGAGCATAAGGAAGAAGAAATAAAGCGTATGAAAATGTCAGTGTTGGGTGCCGTGACGTTCTCTTCCGTGGGCGAGGGCGTGCGGCTCTCTGAGCTGGGCAGCAGCCAGCGCCGAGGGTGGTTACAGGAGGTCTGTGTGCTTCCCTGCAGTGTCCTTCTGGCAAGCGGTGCCGAGTGTCTGGGGGATCGGGCTCCCCGGCGACGGAGATCCGGAGCGAGAAGGGGACGCGTGCATGCGTGGGGGTAGCCGGCAGCCAGTCGTTCGCTGCCTGTGGTGTAGTGAGGCTGCATGAATAGGTGGCTTTTGTAGGGACACAGGACTGTGTCATCCTGGACTTAGGAAATGGCATCGGGTTGTTCTCATACAGAATAGCTTTTTTTGAAGGTTGACAGTGAGTGTTTAAGCCGCTTAACTGGGGCATGATAAAATGTAATAAAGATCTGAGCTCAGCTGCCCTTCCCTGAGAGGGTGGCTGGATGAGGCTGGGCGAGTGGGCACGGATGCTGTGAGGAGAGGTGGATGTATGGGGCTGAGATCTTCAGGGGCTGAGTTGCCCAGCCTCTGAAATGAAGAGAGAGTCTAGGGGGAAGTTTGCACCGTGCTGTATGAATATTAACTGGTTTCCATCTGCGCTGGTAGCATGGTAACACTTGTTGGGTCTTTGTTTTTCCTTTTCTCCATGCAAAAAAAGATTTGGAGATCCACGTTGTAGATTAAGATGCACAATCTGTCATAATATCTCTCTTCTTTCTGTTCTGCAGCCAACTGCAGAGGGCTAAACGTCCACTCGAAAAAAAAAAAATGATGCAATTTGTTTGTGGAGACCTTGAGGCATGTCTCTTTCCAAGAGCATGACAAAGGTCAGGACTTAAAACGCACGGTGGTAGTAGGTGGGAGCGGAGTATTTGAGAACATGCATAATTAAGTTTCTGGTTAAACTTAATGTTGGTTAAAACTGGCATTGTGATGTAATCAGTTCCAGGAGAAACTTGGGGAAATGTTTTACTAGACAAAAGAATTGCATGACTTACGTGACGGGGTTGCTTTAGTGTTCGTACTAAATTATTTTCTCTTGGTAATCAGATAGCAGTCAATTAAAAAAAAAAACAACCTAAAACAAAAAAGAACACTAGACTAACCTTAAACAATGTTTGTTCTTTTAAAAAAAAAAGTCAATATCCTTTTTTTCTGAGTTAATGAAGTAATTAACAGTGATTGATGACACATGTACTCAGCTATTTTATGCTGGTAGACCAGATGGGTTAGGCACAGCTAGTGACCAGTAATTTTGGTTCCTTGTCAGAAGGAACAAGAAGTTCAGATGTGGGCTGTAATAGCTGAACTTCATCAATAGGAAAGGTAGATGTTTTTTCTCTATATGTGAGGATTTGAAAGACAAACCTGGGTAAGGAACTGTGGGTTGCTCATTTTTAATGGTTGAGTAAGCTGAGATAGATTGAAATGGGTCTGGTGTACTGAAGGTTTTCAGTTGTATCCCAAAACTAATTACATAAAGATAGTGTTTGGTGGTTTTTTTTTTTTTTTTATTGCGGTATCCAGCTGCCTTGAAAGGAAAAGGAAGATTTTGTGTGTGTGTGCACAAGAGGTGAAGAAAATAAGACTCTGAAAGCTGCTTTATTAAACAAGAATATACAGAAAAATGGTGGTAGGATCCACGAACTTTCTGTTGTGATCTGATCTTTTCTCCCTTGGTGCCTGCTGTGCCCGCAGCGATCGGGTGGAGGGGCTCTGGCGAGTATCTCCGGCACAGCGCAGTGACGATGTGCGTCAGCCTTGGAGAGAGGTCTCAGCGCTGCTGAAAAGCTTTGATGAGGCTTTAGTACAGAGGTGCAATGGTAAGTTTTAAGATGTTGGGATACAATTTGCTGGCACTTGAATTTGGACAAATTAGGGGTGGGATCTTAATGTGGTGTTGAAGGGTTGTGTCTAGATGGCAGGCATGGATGGGAAGTGCCAGCTGTTGTGGGACTCTTGCAGTGAGATGAGCTTGCTGCCTGCTCCAACTCTTCTTCCTGGCACTGAAAATGTTGTTGGGGCGATTTGGAATAAAAAAAGGAATATACAAATTTATTGGGTTTTTTTAATCACCTCTCAGTCAAGTGTTTAAAAGTTTTGATTTTTGTGTTTCTGAATTATTGTAGCTAGGGTAATCTACAAGGAAGGAATGAAAAATGCAATGGACATAAACTCACAGTATTAATTCACCTTCTGTCAAGAACTGCTTTGAGCTAACTGATTGGAGCTCTTTCAGACACAGAAATACTAGGATGGAGGCAAAACATGGGATGGGGAAAGAAGAGGGCTTCAGAAAAAGCCAAGACGGTAGATTTTTATAGGTAACTGTGCCCAATTTGTACAGACTCCTCCAAGGCTTCAGTAGCAGCTGGAACAGGCTCCCGAGGCAGACTTTTATCCTTTCTCCCTCCCACGCGGATCCATCTGTGAGACTGCTTGTTCTTGCTGCTCTTGCTGAGAAACTGGATCGAGCTCAGAAGCATCCTGCTCTTTCAGACCCGCTGCCAGAGTCTTGCTAATCAAGGAGGGCTCTGTAATCTTGCAAATCTACATATTCCCAGGTTTAACACGCAGTCAGTTGCATTTCTGAGAATCTGCAGCTCTTCTACGAGCTGTGTTCCTGCTTGGCTCTAAAAAATTTTTCCAAGCTGTTGACCACTTTAAATTGGAGCTCCCACAGAGTGAACAGGAGGTGGTATTTCCAGATTTGCTCGGGTTCCTGGAGATGATCTTTTGTTCAGAGTCTTCGATTACGCATCAGGGCATTTAGGTCTGCTCGTCATCCGCTTGGTTGTTCCCAAAGTCTTGGGGTTCTTTTGGTTTCTGTATACGTGTGAGATACCTGCGGTGCTGCTTCGTCAGCAGTTCTTGCTGAGTACTAAGAGTAGAGGAGGTCTTAGCAGAACCCCTCTTCAGCTACTCACTAGTGTTGCTATTGAAGGGAAATTTGTGGAGGTAGAAGTAATGTCAATACTCTTGTATACTACCTAACAATAGTAGGAGGAGGGCTACAAAAACTTTGTAGTTTCATGGTGTCCACCAGAAGACTTAAGGTTTTTCTTCTTTAGACATAGAGGCACCTTCAGCTTTCAAAGCAGCTGTAACTGTCAGTCAAGATGGTGATTTGTTAAGGTCTTAGATGGTACTGTGAGGGATTTTCTGGAGAGTATATGCAAAAAACATGGTCTTCTGAGTAGCCCTTGGGCTGAAGCTCAGTGAGGAAAGCTCGTGGGCTTCTGCTGGCCGCAAGCTCTCATAGCGGTGTGTGTGTTTAACATTGAAATGGGTGGAGAGAACTTGACTTCTGCTGGAAGAGCGATGTCCCCTGTGTTGGTTTGGGCTGGTGCTTCAGTGTTTGGATGTGCACAGCTGAGGTGCAAGGGCTGCCACCAGCCCCAGCAGCTGGCTTGGAAGCACCTCTGGCTGGGGTGGTAAAGGCAGCCTGGCTTAAGGAGTCTGACAGCCCCCAACCTCAGCAGTGGAGTCTTTCTTGCAGGAAGAAGCAAGAGGGTATGAAACTGTACAAAGCCATTTTTCTTGATTATTTTTACTAAGAATTTCTGTTACGCATAATTAATTATCTCTCCATAGGCTTTCTACCCTTGAATAGCAGTGGATTGCTTCCTTGTTAATAAAGTAGCTCACAATTAGTTCATAGTGCCTTGTCGTTTGTGGCTGTTGCTCACTTTGTTTTCTGTCGATGTCTGATGGTGACCTCAGAGCCTGTATCGCACTGGTTACATTGCAGAGGCTTGCTTAACAAGCTGCTGCCTGAAATAATAGCAGGATCGCTCCCAAAGCTGCTACCAGGGACTGTCTAGCAGTGTATTACAGCCTTCCCCGAAGGAGCCACGTAAATACAGAGCAGGTATCGGTTATTCTTGAAGCCTTAATGTACATATACTGTAATTTAACACTTAGGACAGACGTGGTTAGAGATTGAATCTCTCTGAACGCCATACCGTGCAAAACCTGTCACAGAGTTAAAATGTTTAGTGTGAGCATAGAAGCAATAAATCTGCACAGCGTGCAGTCGAAAGTGGAAGTTTAAGGGAGAGGTGGAAACACAATATTTGTTCTCCTCGAGGCTGTCATGTGAGAGTAGCACTTGCAATGGCTGGCATTGAAATGTCAGCCTCAGCTAAACAAATGTGCTGCCTGTTAATTCCTTGAGGTGCCTATACTTCTTAGATGATTAGTAGATCTGAAACAGCTTTGGAGCATAAAGGTAGGTGCCTCCCGCTTTGCTACCCAGAGTATGGAAACAGTGAGTTTAGCAGAGGTGGAATGCCCTAGAATAAGGGCAGTACTGGTCACTGTGGACCTACATGACGTGTAGGTACCGAGTGCTCTGTCAGGGAGAGGCTGTTTCCAATGGCTGTATTAGCTTGGGCTTTCTGTTCAGTTATTTGTCACGCAGTTTTAGCTGTGATGAAGGCTTCATGTGGTCAAACAGATTTTTCTCTCTATTCTTCTATGTGGATACCAGAGTGCCGTGGAGATGCTTCCACTTGCCAGTTCACTTGAGTAGTTTCCTTAATGATTGCAGGTGTACTCACTAGTGATTAAGTTTGGTGTATGATTTCAGTGCAATGTAGAAAGTTGTAAGGAGTAAAGTTTCTGTTTTGCAAGATGGGACTGTGATGTCGGTGCAGAGTTGAGTTGATTGAGTGCTATAGGTTGGTGTGTAGGTGGGCTTTTGCTTTTAAAGATTCTTGGTTGCCAAGTCCTCCAGCAGCATCCAAGTCATCTTGTAACTTGGGAGGCCTCTCCCAACAGGACATGCAGGTGGTGACACTCTGAAGGACTCTCCTGTGAGCCAGGAACCTCTCTTGTGGCTTTCCACAAAGCACATGGTGTTTGCTATCTTTTCTGAGAAGCTTGTCCGTTTGCTTTTGGAATTCGGGATAACTCTCACTTTTCCAGCACCACAGGTTGGATTTCTGTAGTGCAGCTAAGGATGAGCATGCCACGCTCTCTGCTTTAACCCTCCACCCAAAGTCTTTTCTGACACCTACCCTGTGTCCACCCAACCTCCCTCCCAGAGTAAGAACAGGGAAAATTTCCTGCTCCAAACAAAGTAGTTGGAAAACAGGGTGATTGGTGACTTCTGTATTAATCATGATTCCACATCACTGGAGCATCCTTAAGTCATCACTGTCTAGGCTGAATACACCTGCTTCACCTGTATGAGGAATTTGTACCATACCTCTGGTCTTTTATAATTCTTCTTTTGAAACTCTTATATTGTGCACTTGGGATTGGGAGTGCACAGATTTGAACAGTATATTCATGATTTTAGAGAAACTGGGCTAACCTGGCAGCAAACTTGGCTTTCTGTTTTCTGTGGCTGTCATGGCAGTCTCGTTGCTCTTCTGTCTTCAGCTGGGCATTAAGCCGATGGTGTATTTTTGCAGCGCAGCCTGCTATTCCTGCAGTGTGTTTTTAAAGACAGAAACATCATCTTCAGAGCCTTCAAACTCTTGGAGAGGATGTCTGGTAGTTCTTGAGGCTTACAAATAGGTTTTCTGGGAGGGATCTGTTTTGATTATCGTTGAAACTGCAGGAAAACCACCACTTGGTCTCTTGGGACAGTTTTGTTACAGCTGTACCCTGCTTGAGAAGGAAAAAGTTGGGCTGGTGTTGTTGAAGGGCGGTGTGGGTCTACCCAGGACCACCACCACTGCTTTTATCCTCTGGCAGGGTGGTGGCTCTGGAGATGTGGTCCTTAGAGAGACACATCAGCTCAGGATGCTGTTTCACACTGACTCTTCTCTAAATAAAGATGCAGTAGATAATTCTGTGGGCACAGTAAATTATTATTACTGTTTTCAACCAGCTATAGGTGTTGTCTCCACCTCCTTTCGTACATAGATCCTGCTTTGGCAGTATTTTATAAACAACCTCTGAAAGCAAAAGCATCTTTTTTTTCCTTGTGTGTGTGTAAAGTTTGGGATCTGTTTTCAAAGGAGAGATTGTAATCAATAAGCTCCAGCAGAGGCACTGCCTCATTAGGTCTGTGAGTCTGGGCAAAGCACGTGCGTGCTGCAGCGTAGGGCCGCTCGCAGCCTGCGTGGTGCAAGTAGGGATCCCAGCAAGCACTGATGATGCTGCCATCGTCGTTTGATGTGGAACATGTGGGATTAAACTTCAGACTGTTTGCCTGCTAATGCATCAAGGGGTCCAGTACCCCCGTGGGTTTCGGAAAAAAATAAAAAATAATCCTGTTACTGGTATTTAATCCTCAGTGTCAGGCAGAAGGATGAGTGATAGTGCTTTTGGGAAGGTGGATGTTTCCGTGGCTTTCAGCAACCAAACCCTGTGGTTTGAAAGGGCTCTGAAAAGCAGAACAGATTCTTCTGGACCTAGAAATAAACTCCAGTGCTCAGCCCATGGGTGTATAGTAGGTGTGTGACTTACACCATACTTGGGTGCATTGAGTCAGCAGACAGTCAGGTTTATTTAACCGAGGGTTTGGAGAGTTCTTGTCAGTTGGCTGTAGGGTTGCTGTCTGGGGGTGTCCATGCTGTGTGTCTGACAGGGCTTGCAGATGAAGCGAGGTCATCCATAGCTGGGTGTCCTGAAGCAAACCAGACTGACTTGGCTTAGAACAGTCCTGAAACTTCACCCTTAGGCCAAGATTTTTATCTTGGCTGAAGTACTGTAGCAATTTAAGCTCTGAAAAATAGAGCTGTGTAAATAAAGTTCTATCATAACTTTAATTACTGTTGCAGCACATCTGTACCGGTGACTAGTAGAGAGGCACATCTGGAATGGGTGTGGGGAGGAAGGTGAAACTCATATTGTCAAGACCTTCATATACTGTAACTGTAAGATTCCTGTTATTTATTAAAAAAGAAAGGCTTTCAGTAGCTGCAGCATGTATGGAAGTGGATTTGGAAATGCGCTGGATCACGTAAGGGTTCGCAGTGCCCGCTGGCTAGATGCCCAGCTGGAAGGTGGTGGTCTCGGGAGGTCTGCGGGAGGAACAGCCTCAGACTGCAGCGCGGAGCTGCGTTGTGTGTGCGGTTTCGGGGGACAAGCCTGGTCTTGCATTGGAGAGGCTGAAGGTGAGGGACCTCTGCTCCTGGTGGGAAGGGTGGTTTGTTTCAGAGCTGCCACGTGGTTTTGTGTTCACAGCCCTGTGCTTTCTCCCTACACGTGCTGTTCTGTGTGTAGTTGGTGTGTTGCCACGCGTGGTGACCCGGCCTGGTGATGAATTTGCCGCTGTTTTCTTTGCAGCTGGAAGAAGCGATTGAAACCTCGTGAAGGTATTTAAGCAGACTCATCCCTTCCTTGACAGAAACGATAAAGCTCTGCCTGCTGTACGGCTGAGGAGCAATCGTGCTGTATGACCTACTTGCTGGTAGGAGATGAGCGAGAGAAGACCAGTAGTAGTGCCTTCAGTCTAGGGAAGGTGATAGCAAGGGAGGGTGGTTTGTTGGGGCCATAAAGCAACTGAGAAACAAGAGGCTTTTGCTGGGGCTGCAGCCCCTCAGTCTGTTGTACCTCATGGTGATGGCGGGTGTGGAGCCTCGTTAGCAGCTGGTGATGAGGAGGTGACAGCACACTGGGGCTGTGGCTGCCTTGTGAACTAGGGATGGGGTGAGGTTACAGCTGCGTGTGCGCTGGTTTCAGGGAGTGTGTGCTCCTCAGGCATACCTTGGTAGGAGTAGGATGAAACACACAGGCACGTTTTCCCTTGTGCTCCTGTTCCAGACTTTTCTTCAAAATCCGTCGGAGACCAGACTACACAATTTTGTGAGGCAGAAACCTTGGCTGTACCAGTCCTGTTTGCTGCCCCTGATTAAATAAGAGCGTGCGTTTTATGCCTCCTTGTTTTAGCCTACAATTCTACTCAGTCTTTCTGCCCTGTAGTCTGAAACATGCAGTGTTGTCCACTGTCTTTGTGTGTGGATGCTCTCGTCTGTGACGAGAGAAGAACTCGGTATGAAGAGCCAAAGCTGGCACGGTGAGCATGCCACCACTTGTTTGCCAGGAAAATTCACTTACCCAGCAGGCAATCCTGGGGCTCTCTCAGAGACAGCAGGCTAAGTGAAACACCTCTGTAGCTGCAGTCATCCATCTCTCTGCTGCACACTGAAGCCCAGTGAAACTGATACTAACACGCCTGCAACAGAGCCTGTGCCTGTGATCCCACTGCTTCCCCCGCTCCCTCCCTGAAAAAGGGTGAGTGACCTGTCTGGCCAAAAGAGCTGGTTGTGAAGTTGCTCATGAGAAGATCCTGCTGCTCTAAACAAACACGTGCTCATCCCTGTCACGTATGGCCTGTGTCTGGGGTAGGAATGGGTGGGCTGCCGAAGCAGCTCATCCTGGCCATGACCTGGTCCTGTCCCATGCCTGAAGAGCACCCTAGGAGCATGCCTTGGTGTGTGGGATGGACTCTGTTCTTACTGCTGAGGTGTGCAAGCCCTTGTCCTGGGAGGCAATGGAGTAAGATAAAACGAGCTCTGATTTAGGTTTTTGTTTTTAACTAATTTTTATTTAATGAGAGAATCTGCTTGGAAAATCCTATAGGTCTCCAGATTTTCTAGGCATAGGGATAGGTGGTGTTTTGATGCTGTTGTTTTGAGAAGTGTTTTTATGACATAGCGGCAAAATGACAAATTAACGTAAGAATTGTTGCAGGTAAGGGCCAGAAGTTGTCAAAGACCTTTGAAGTTGTCTTATTGGACTGCATCAAGGTTGGTGTGATTGCATCTGGTGGGATGAGTTGGGAAACAACTGCTGCCTGTACTGGAAAGGTTTCTTCTTCATTTGTGTCTTCCAGAAAGAGTGAAGGAAATATTTAAAAAAAACCCCAAATCTGAAAGTGTAGCTTGTCCATCCGATCATGGTTATTTTGTTGTCTCTGCTCTGACCAGACACTAGTATTAATAAAACATGCAGAATTCTTAATATTTTGGGGGTCAGTCTGCCTGACTGAATTTAGTTAGATCTTTGGGGGAAGAAGTGGAAATAGGTAAGCTGGTGATGCTTTTAAGTGGGTTTACTGCTACTGTTTCAGTCCAGTTTCTTTGGGAAATGCTTCCACACCCTCTCACTGATTATGCTCTATACTTCCTTCTTGCACTATGAAAAATGAGTAGAAAGAAATCTGTCAACTCCTCACCGAATCCATCTTGTCCACAGCTAAGATTGCTTATGCTGTAACTTTATTTGCTGCTTTTGTTTGGAACAAATTATGTTAATATTTGGTTAATGCCCGGTCTGTGCTGACCTGCCTCTCTTCAACAGGATGGGCATATTAATGGAGCTGGAAGTATCTTGAGTGTTTGGGATGGCAGAGACCAGCAGGGATTAGAAATGACACTTAAGTAATCTTCTCTTGAATTTGTTGCATTCGGTGAAAAGAGCATTCCAGGTCTCTAAAAATGCAAGATGGACAGAGGAGCTTGGGAGACTAGTAACACTGAGATGCTTGGGGCAGAGAGAAACAGCCAACTAAAGAGGTTTTGTGGTTTTGGTTTGTTTTTTGTTTTTTGGTTTTTGTGTTTTTTTAATGAAATACAGCAAGGAAGGTCACCTCTTTGATCAACAGTGTCTGCCAGGGCTTTATTCTGCAAACCAGAGAAGCACAGTTATGGAGCAGGGTCCATCACAAGCAGCGGTGATGGTATTTAAGTGTTAGATCTGGTTTTACCACAGTGTTGGAAAAGATCATGAATATCTGAGTGTGATAAGAGCTTTTCCAAGAATAGATGGGACTACTTGAGTTGCAATAGCACAGATAAATTGTGGACAGATGATCATTGTGCAAGTGACAGCAGAAGATACTATCATAATTGTCCCCCACCCAAGGAATATTGCTGTCTCTTTGATGGAGGTCACCACACCCTCAGATCTGCTGGTGGAGCAGTTTGGGGTGCGTGCTCCCTGCTAGGCTTTGAGAGGAGTCGGCTGGATTAGTTTAGGTAGGTTACTGGCTAGCTTCTGGCAGCAGGCTGAAGTGGGTTAGGGAGTGCTGGGTGTCAACTCTTCTTGCCAACCAAGCTGCGAGGGCAGGAGAGTCTCGTCAGAGCAGCCAGGAACTCTGCTGGGTACCGGCTGTCTGTGAGCACGTCATGCTCTATCCAGGAGAGGTTATCTCTTGGGAGCCTGCATGCTGGTGACTCGCGGTGCACAGAAGGGAAGGAACCCATGGTTGTGAAATAACTGCATAAAGGACACAGTTTGGTTTAATGTCTTTCAGTAGCTTTAGCTGGTAGCATGTGGCAGGTCTCTGTGTGTGTGTTAAATCAGAGTAATCTTCCACAGATACCCTGCCTGTAAAACATGGCTGTTAGAAATACTGGATGGCACTTGGTGTAGTGCCAAAACACCCCAAACCCATAACACTGCACTTCGGGACATCTTGCAGCAGATCCCTCTGGTGTAAATATTGCTTTTTGCATCAGAGACATCATCTCTGGAAGAACAGACACCAGGGGAAGAAGTTCTTCACTTTGAGGGGGGTGAGACTGGCCCAGGTTGCCCAGAGAGGTTGGGGAGGCCCCATCCCTGGATACATTCAAGGTTAGGCTTGATGTGGACTCTGAGCAACCTGCTCTAGTGAGGACGTCCCTGCTCTCTGCAGGGGGTTGGACTAGATGGCCTTTGGAGGTCCTTTCCCACCCAGTGCATCCTATGAGTCTTATCTGTGGGGGCCTCTGAGGTGGAGCTTTCTGTGAGCTATCTCCTGCTTTGGTATTTATGTTTGGGGGGGTGGGGGGTGGAGCTACACTAGGTTTCTGACTCAGTGTTTTTTTTTTTTTTCCCTTCTGCCTTCCTCTAACACGCAGCTCAAAAATAATAAGGCACGGTGACATTTTTTTCCCCTGGGTCAGTATGAAGTTGCTTCTTAATAATCTGCTGGAGTCTTGGTTAGAGTGGGAGTAGAATTGATCGTGTGGGTGTTTTGTTGGTTTTTTTTTTTCTTTTCCTTCCTGCTCCAAGACCACTTCTTGGCACTGAGGAATTTTTCTTTAGACTTCTTTGGGGAACAGATGCGTGAAGTACAGTTACCACTCATACATATGGCTTTTAAAATATGGAAGCTGTTGGACTCAAGTGGCTTCATATGGTGCCGTTGGAGGATCAGAATTAACATGCAAGTTTGTGTTTTTAAAGACTTGAACGTGTAGTTGAGAAGCGGTGGGGTTTTAATTGTGGGTTTTTTTATCCCCGGTGTTAATTATTAGTCTGCGTTTTTATGGTTATTAATTAACATTAAATCTGTAACTGTAAAAATTACTCTCCCTGCAACCTTAATGCCTAAACCAGTATCCTAGTTTAATCTCTGGGCATAAATATGCTATATAATGTGTAATTGAAATGGATGCAAATCGTAACTCTGATGTAGACATCTTTTTCTCTAATTGCAGGTTCCCATTTTGAAAGCCATTAGAAGATACTCAGCCACCCTGTTGGATTACTTCCCATGCAACTCAGCATGTCACTGTGCTCTGGATTTTATAAGGTGGCCATGATTTAATCCCCACTTTCCAATTTCTATGTATTGGTGAAGCATTGGAGCTCTTTAGAGCTGCTGTTACTTGCGTGGAAACTGATCCCTCTCGAATCCCTTCTCCAAAGGACTAGACGTTACTAGCAATGAGCTCCCAAAGCCATCCAGGTAAGGGCAACTCCAATTGAAACCTAGTAACGACAGCGAAGGTCACGTGTCTGTGGTGTGAACAGACTCTTCATTGTGGTGAGGTGACAGCCCAGTCCCTCTCCCTGTGCTGCTGCTTTGCGAAAGCCGAGACTCCTCGTGGAGGTGGAAAACGGTGTTGCTGGTGCCAGGGTTACAAGGAGATCATGACATTTTGGGTTTTGAGTAGTTCATTACCTATCGCTGAGAGTTGTAGGTGTTTTCTGAGATGTTAACCAGATGCTTAATTTGTTAAATCTATGCTGGTAAGTCTTAATGGCCTGTAGCGTACCTTTGAAGAACGGTCATGGTTCTGCTGGTATGTCTTGGTTGAGATTTAGGAAAACTCTTTGACTTCTTAAAGTACTTTTTAGTAGGAGAGAATAGTTTGCTGGAACAGAAGTCGATGGATCCAACTTGGTGTTGTCTAGGGGATTATCCCCAATGCGTCTTGTAATTTAGGACATGATTCATCACTCAAAAATTGTGCATTTCTGTTTGTCAGGAGAATCTGTAGATACAGTTACCTGGTTTCTAGCTTGAAGTTGTCTCACCCACTTGTATTTAGCGAGTTTCTGATAGATTTCTGTTAGGCAGAGCTTTGTGAGCTCGCGGAAGAGGAATTTTAATTGTGTTCTGATCGGATTGGGCTTATGGTAGAGGAGATGACTGCTGGGAAACAAATAATCCAATAGTGACTAAGCATGTGAAAGTACTTGTTTAACTATGCCTTTGAGAGATTACTTTTGTGACTTGAGTTTAATCAGTTTTGGGTTAACAGTCAAGTTAGACTCAAGTGTTAAAAGCCAGTGAACAGCCTCTAAGATTTAAGGAACAGCCTGTTTGAGGGGGGAAAAAACATTTTTATTTGCTTCAGAATGACTTCTAGCATCCCATTTGTGAGGTGGAGGCTGGGAGCAGGAGCAGGAATGGCTGCAGTAAGTAGGGATGCTGAGGTTGCCGAGCAGCAGTGTTGAAAATCTGACCCTCACATAGGACCTGGAATGAGGCCAGTAGTCACTAAAATTATCAGTGCTATCAAAAAGAAAAAATCTGGCTTCTACTTGTGTTATATAGATGTCTCTTAGATTTTTTTATTTTTTTTTTTGTTTGAAATGTGCTTCTGGTGCTGTGGGGAGTAAGGGAACTGAGTATATTCCTGCGAGTAGAATGTATGTAGGTAGTCACCTGTGACATGTTTCCTGCGGTGTGATGTTTTTCAAGAGATCTGGTCTTCAGACAAGTGGATGGTTGTTACCTGAACACTGTCCTGCTTCAAATAGGAGTGAGACTGAGAAGCTAACAGGTTCCTGCTTGTTTTTGTGCTGTGGTGGGATAGGCTAAATACATACCTATATTCAAACACCAACAAACCAACCTAACTTGATGCTGCTTTTCTTCTTAACGCAGCAGCTCTCAGGGTGGTTGGGAAATGGGGGTGTCCTGCTTAGTTGGGCTGTTTTGTTAATGTGGGGGTACCGGAAGCCGGCTGCTTGTTTGTCTTGTTTTCCATGAATTCATCAAATAACCTTTGTTGTTCTGTTGTTGTCTTGCCTCTTTTTACTGGTTCTGCTACTTTTTCTCCAGTTCTGTGCCGATGGTGTAGCAGGGCATCATGAAAGAAGACGAGAAGGCTCCTCCTGTAAGAAGTGATCCTGCAATGCTAAACATTGGTTGGAGCCTAACTTTGCTTTCAGCCTCGTCTGGAGTGGCTCTTGCCAAGAGGGCTGGTCTAATCAAAGCTCAGGGAAGCGGCAGCTCAGCTGGATGGCTTTGGCCATCTGTGGGTTCTCCTGTGCTGCCCTTCCTACACCCTCTTGTCCCTTGCCACTCAAGACCTTAGAGTGAGGTATGCGGTGGCTCAGTGCTAGAGGTTTGGACTACTGTGCAACTATTTGGTAGAAAATAAGACTAGCAGTAGGGGAAAGCTTTGTCTACTCTGGTTCTTAACCCCTTCAAATGTAAAGAAATTGTAGTTTTGTTGTTTAGAAATGCAGCCTAAACTTTATACTGACAGTAACCTTTTCACTGATAGAAACTCGAGGTCTGTTGTCAGCTGGTTCTCTGGGCGTCATTTAAAGGGTGAAAATCATTTGTGAACCTAAAAGAGTGGAGGAAATGATCTTGTTTTTACTGCTGCGGTATTCTTATGGCTTGTTTCTCTTTTAGCATCATCTTCATAGTAATTGGTAGAAATTATTTTTCCAAACCTTGGCAAAGATGACATCTGGACTTGTCATGTCAGTTATCATAGCTGTTGTGATTATGAGGCTACATTGCTGTAGTAATGTGCATTGTTTAAGGGAAAGCTCTGGCTTAACTCAAGGGCCTATTAAACCCTGCTTCAGTGGAGACAAGCTTTCTTCTCTAATCTTCTCCAAACCTATCGCTAATAGGATGTTTTAGGAACAGTTCCATAAAATTGTTGCAGGGTAGATGAATGAAAGTGGTTTGGCCTTTTCTTCTTTTTTTTTTTTCCTTTGCCCTCCTCCTGCTCAGCAGAGCTCTCATGAGAAATGTTGGATACCAAAGGCTTTTCACTGAACAAGGCAAAAAAAAATCTGGAGAAGACTGTTGTCTGAGAAAAGTATGAATTCCTTCCCCTTATTCTTCCTTGGTCACTGTCACTTCTTTTGTTGTATTATGCAGTAAGCTTTCTCAGATAAAGTAAGAATACCCAGGTGGGAGAAGTTGATTTCCCCATTGGAAGTTTTTGGGGATTAATCTATCTTGAGCCCTAGACATGAGGCAAACACCTTGACCCTTGCTTTCTGGGCCAGAGGTTCTCTCCAAAGTCTTGTGCTTGAGCCTTGGGTTAAGACCAGCAGCTCTTGTGAGCATGACTTGCCCTAAAAGCACACACGAGGTGTGCATGGGGAGCAGGTTTTGGGGGAATTGCTTTGTGTGGAACGAGGGTAAAGGGGGGGTTGGAAAGGGGCTGGCATTGGAGGGTGGGGTGGCAGGAGGACATGCTTTCCTCACAGTGGTGGGAGGAGGAGGCTGCTATGTCGACCTAGTCAAGACAGAGCTCAGAGGCAGCGCCTGCCCTTTGGCTTTTGGCAGAGGAGTCACCACTTCTTCCAGTGCTGGAACAAAGCTGGAAAGAAAAAAAAAAAGATGCTGAAGTTGTGCTATAAAAGATCAAGTTGCTGCAAAGTATAATTAAGAAAATTAAGCTAATTAAGATAACAGGATTATGACAAAGCTTGAAGGGGCAGGGGAAAGTGTGTTTAGTTTCACTTCTTAACCTATTACTGTTTCCCACAATTTAAGCTCACCTTATGTAACCCATAGGGCTGTGCTGCTCCTCTTACCCAGGCTGGCAGAGTTGTGAGGCTGTGGGGGTTTATCGGTGGTTTTGTTCTTTTTTCTTTCTCTTTCTGACCTTAAATGATTTCTTGTGGTCACCTTCTACCTCTTCTCTTAATTTTTTGGTGGCTTGAGTTTTACTATCGTTTGGTTCTTTAATCAGGAAAGATTGTTCTCCTGATACTAGTTATACATGAAGATTAGTCAAAAACCCCAAAACACTTAAAGTTAATCACTCAACTGATTTGTATTTGTTTAAAGTTCACTTTCCATTGTAAAAACTGAAAATCTCCATGTTCAATGAAGCATTTTGTTTATGAAATATTATCTTACAGGAATTAGCCAGTCTGAATGCAAATCCTATATTCTTTCTCCAGAACTGCTCATGTGGAGATGCAAATTTTATTTACATTTTGAAATGCTGAATGTTTGATAATTGGGAATATTTAAGTTTAAGAATGAGCTATCTGATATGGAAAAATCTGCGTCAGGATCATTAAGACCGAGAGGAGATACCATAGAAAGCAGAAAGCTTGGTGATCTCACAACACTGGGAAAATGAGTTAGAGAGTCACGTGCTGTGATTTGCTGGATTGATAAGTACTTGTGTACGGTGTTTTAAGAAGCCACTCTCCTCCTCTCATGCTCTGTGGCTCAATGAGGCATGGAAAGCTGTTTCATGCAGTATGCATAACAGCTTTCCCTGTTACTCTCAAACATTGTGCACCATCCAGTAAATATTTTATGTGCTCTCTTTTTAAAGATTAAGAAGTTTCTGTGGAGACGCATTTCAAACTGGCTTTAAATGACACTGACCTACTTTCTGGCAGTAATGAGGCTGTTTCTGTAAGTTGTCTGGGGGCAGAAGCATTGTTTCAACAGACATAAGGACTGGGGGGAGAAATGTTAGTACTCCTTTAGCAGGACTGGGCCATCATGGTACTGGGTGGCTGACATCTGGAAGAGCATCTGGACATGGTGTGTCCTGCCGTTATTCCCTACCTGTCTGGTGCTCTGGTTCATTATGGCTGGATTATTCCAGCCTGGGCTTTCAGGCTCCTGTTGACAAGTAAAACACTATGGGTAGTGAGTTGCAGAACCTCATTATATCCGATGCTGCCTTTTCTCTGCGTGGAAACCTCCAGACCTGTCCTCCCGCCCTGCGGGTGTGTGGTTCCTGGTAAGCTGAAGCTTTGGGGAGAATTTAGGCTGTTTGGCACATCCAGGGAGGTCTGTTACAGAGGTAACAGGACCCCTTTGAAGGGACACTGCCAACTTGCAGTGGTAGGGTAAGTGTTGAGCTGGTGTGGTAGGAACTCAGTAGCAAGAGCTACTACTGTGTCTTGAAATCCCTGAGAGGTCTGGTCCCTGGGATTTGGGGGTAGCTTTGAGGTTGGCTGGAAAATAAACTCAGCACTGAGATCTGGCAGTAGGAAGCTTTGGTTGGACGATCTTGCTTGTGGATGGGAACTGGTCATGTCTGTTTTCTTTCTTCAGCCTACAACAGAACAGCTATTCCACCAGCACCTGGATTCTTACATGCCTGCAAGCTGAGTGTGTCCTGAATTTCCTCTAGGAAGAGCAGTATCATTTTGGGGACCTTAAAAGTTTTAAGCCTTGCTACTATGAAACCTGTGAAGTTTCCACTCAGGAGTATCAAATGGTTGAGACTGTAAAAGGTTTTTATTGTATCCTCAAAAGAGAAGAATTGTTTTGTGCTTTGACTTGGGGTTCAAGTTGAAGTTCCTTCTAGGTCAGTGTCCCTGCGAAGTACGTTCTTCTCATTTCTGCTTTTTCTTTAAATACAGTTCTTGCACTTTGGAATTCTTTAAAAGCCTCTTTCTAAAGTAAGTTTTTTAGCTTGTGATGTATCCTGCAGTGCAAAGATGAGAAGCAGGTTCCTATGATGAGAGGCCGAGAACTCTGAATTATTTTGAACAAGGTACAGGGTAGGAAGAGGACATATAAAAGGCTGTACTTTTAAAGTCAGATGATAATATCTGAGAGAGTCCTTGGGACCTTGTGTCTGACTTGGAAAGGAGAGAAACCTTTTTCTATACAGTTACTACATTTTTGTTGTTTGCTTTTGGTCAGCCTCAGTTTGACCTGTATCTTATCTCACGTACACTTCTCCAAATTGAATTTGTCACTGGACCGTAACAAGGCATATATTCTCAGTGTTGATTTTAAATTATTCAGCTTGTCGTCCTCACGCCAGGCTCTCACACTGATGAGGCTTGTTTGTCTGTCTTTGATGTGGTCAGATCAATTAGGACAGAGCTGAGGCTGAGGGAAGGTTTCAGTCATCCCGCTGAGTCTGAAAGTGGTTCAGGAGCAGAGGCAGAAAACTCTTATTCTCAAGTGGATGTCAGCAGTCGGCGGCGTTTTTCATCCAGGCAGGGTGGGAATTTGGCTGTCTGGCTACCTGTGCTGTGACAGGTCCTGCTTATCCTCACGGCAAAAGAAAAAGTATCAATGTATTTTTAAGAACTCTTGGTCAAAAGATTTTTATTTTTTTTTTAAATAGCAGCTTATATACAGTTGGGTGAGAGAAGAGAGTGGTGAAACAATTGCAGTGATGTTTCCTTTAGTGTAGCTTTTAGCATATGTTGTTTTCGCCCCTTAGCATCTGTAGAAGCTGACTTCGTGGTCAGAAGACATCCAGGCTCAGCTAGACATGGACTACCAGATGCCTAACTGGAAAAGAAAAAAACGCAGACGTGTTAATTCTTCCATCCTTCAGTAAAGGCTTGACATGTGTCTTTCTCTCTATAGGTTGCAATATACTGTGAATTGCCCCACACCCTTTGTTCTTTTCTATTTAGGCTGTTCAGCAAAAAGGCCTTTGAAATGCACTGACACCTGCAAGGTTTGAGGTACCAGCTTGAATGGTCAGAAGTCTGGGTGAAGCATGGAATACTTTTCTTGGCCAAACTGTGACAGAAGAAATATATTATTGCAAAGAAATGAGAATGTTCTTATTCCAAGGTAGCACCTACAAAATACAATGTGGCGTGGATGCTTTTTGTGTGTTTTGTATTCATAGGGAACTGTAGGAAATGTTGAGGATTTGTTTTTTTTTTTTTTTTTTTAAATCTGTTGGCATGATGATCACAGATTGCCTGAACTTTCCAAATTCTGGGTGTAGCTGGGTATTTCACTGGCAGTGTCCTCTGGGCAAAGATTTTCTGGCTTACTACTGTGAGATTGGTCTTTGGTGCTACCATCAGCAGTTGCTGATCTCCTCTCTGTGGGAACAGGGATAGAACCCGAGGGAACGGCATGAAACTGTGCCAGGGGAGGGTCAGGGTGGGTGTCAGGAAGAGTTTCTGCCTGAGAGGGGGGTTGGGCACTGGGACAGGCTCCCCAGAAAAGTGGTCCCAGCCTCCAGCTGGGCTGAGGTCAAGCAGAGTCTGGACAATGAGTCAGTCCCCTGCTCTGACTGGGCTGGTCCTGTGTGGAGCCAGGAGTTGAACTTGATGGCCTTTGTGGGTCCCTTCCAGCTCAGGAGAGTCTGTGATTCTATGGATTTTAGGTTAGCTTGACATGGCTGTTTCCTATTTTGCAGTCAGAAGCTTAACAGTTGCTCAGTGGGGTTAGATCTCAATTGATCCAACTAATTAACCAGTTGTCTTACACTGCTGCTGAGGCAGGACGAGCAGCGTTTAACCCTCTCTGCAGTTGTGTTTCAAGGCAAAACTGCAGCATCTGTGTTGGTGTTTAGCCCTCATGATGGTGTGGCTGCATGGAGGCTCTGTGGCCACTGTGCAGACTATTCTTCTCCATTATCTATCTTTTCCTTTTTTCCTAATCTATCAAACCACAGTGCTTGTTTTCCTTTCCCTGATGTGTTGGTGTTTCTAGAGGCTGGCTGGAACAGAGGCCGTGGCTCTGGTCACTTCCTTGCAAGGAAAAACTAAGTAAGTGACTCTCCATTAGCATCTTTGATGTGCCAACTAATGAGAAATGGGGCATATGATTCATTCTTCCATCACAAAAACTGACATGAGTGTATCAGTAGATCCTTTAAACATTTTGTTTCTATAAACAAAATCAAAATACTTTTATCAGTTACTGGGAAAATCAGATGCTTTACCTGCAGTGCCTTGTTTGCTTTGAAATACTCCACAGCTCTTGCTGTTCCCCTTGGGAACTGCTGTCACACTTTGGTGAAATGATGTTTGATAGACTGATATACTGAAATGCTGAAGCAAAATTTTTAGCCTTTCAGAAGGATGGAGCTAATATTGAACTTTGCACCTATGGAAAGCTGAATTGCTTACCAAAAAAAAAACCTCGTGGGCTTTCCTGAGATCATCCCATCTCTCTGTCTTCTCTTTCAAACTGAACTGGATCAAGATTACTTGCTACCTCCTTTCAAACAAAAGAAATGTGTGCTGACTGTAACAATTTAAGGATTTCTCTTGAATTTCAAGCACGATTCAAGCCTAATTTTTTTTACTGCCTAAATAAGTAAGTCTGTAAAAGCCTTTCAGGACTAGACTAGACTTTCCAGTGCTTACCGGAAAGCTGCCGTCACACACCACAGCCATCCTCTGTGTCCACCTGGCTCCGTGTGTTACAAGCTCGAGGGTCTCCCACCCACCCCTCTGTGAGCCCACGGGGAGTGCCTGAACCATAAGTGGGAATATTTGCTAGTTAATAGACATTGACATGGCCTGCAGCTGAGCCTGTTTACAGAGCACTGTGACGCTGCTTCTCTTTGGATGCCGATTTAACTGTCCTAAAGGGGTGGTTTGACATGCCCTTCTGATGTTGAAGGCCTTTCCTTGCCAGCCACCATCTCTGCAGGAGCTCAGCTCGGTTCTTCTGAGTGTTATCAGAAGCCCATGCATGCGTGTGGTGTTTGGGCCATCCTTAATCCTCCCTTGAACCCCAGGTTTGCCAGGGAATCCACGGTGTAGACTTAAGCTCCCCAGTGTTTGTATCTGGTGCGCTCAACTTTGGTGCAGCAATGATAGATTTATTTTGAGGGTGTGAATTGGGAAGCATTCTGCAAGGGTGGCTGTGCAAGGTCAGCCTTGGGGATACCAGGTCTTGGAGCCTCACCACATCCAGCTGTGGATGCCTGCAAAAGGGTAAGAACAGGGAAGCCTATTGCAACAGCTGTTACTATGCCCTCTCAACCTCTAGTTGTGTGGGATGTGGGTTTTAGGGGGTCTAGATGTGGTAAATTGTACTTCATTGGTCCTTTTTTCCATTCTGTCATCTGCCCTGGTGCTTTCTTGGATGCTGCCTGAGCTTTGGCATTTGCAGGGAATTGCATGGATGACCTCTGCTTCAGAGCTCATGGGACTGAGACCAATCTTTTGGGGAGTCTACTTCCTTCCACTGGGTGAGAACAGGAGCAGCAGCATCTGAGCACTGGAGCTGTTTGCTGGGATTCTGATTGAGACAAGCTGACCAAACCTGCCCTATCAGCACTGTTTTGCACTGTACCAAGGACAGAATAATCCCAGTACTGAAACAAACCCCATCCCAACCTTCATTCATCTGTTGATTCTGATCGTTGGCTTGAACATGAGCAAGCAGTTTCCTTCTTCTCTGTGAGAAACTCTTAAGGATGGGTGAGGTAGAGTTACTTGTAGTGGAGAGGACTACTGGAAACTCTCACTGTGGTACAGCTGTGCTCTGTGGTAGGGCTGGGATCAGGAGGTTGGAGAAGTGACAGATGAATACAGGGAAATCATTAAAAAAAAAAAAAATCAATCCTGACCCTTTCACTATTCAAGGATCTATGTGCTCATTTTGTTTGGAGTCGTTACGTTGCCAAACCACATAAATAGCTTTACAGGGAAAACTGTATGAGGAGTGAGGTCTGGTTTGTGAGCTTTGAACTGCTAGCCTTGGCTTCAGGTAACCATTATGTCCTGAAAGGCGGCTGCTGTAGTCGCGTACCCCCGTCGGATGGTAACAGCAAGGAGCCTCGGGGTGAGGGGCTCTGGGGGTTGCTGCCTCTCCAGGCACTGTACTCATTCTCTTGTGTATTTTATCTTTATTTTTTAATAGATGTTGCTGTCTCTGAACTACTGTGTAATGACTCCTTGCTGTCAGGTTTCACCTTCTTAATCAGTAGACCAAGATCAGTGCAGTTCCTTGGACGTGGGCGCTGTAGACATGCAGCCAGCAGGTTGGGTGCAGCGGGGAGAGAGGGAGTGCTCCGTCACTGGGTTGGCTTGTGGAGAGATCGGAGAACACGGCTTTTTAATGCTTCTGTACAGTTGGTTTCAGTGTTTTTTGGGCCAACTGACAAGTCTTTAGGTAGGAAACCCTTAAAGCCTGATGATTTTAAGGTGATCCATTTCATGTATGTATTTATTTTTTGCTATTCTATTTCTGAATTCAAAGCTAGAAAAGTTCAACAGACTCCCCTCTCCTTTAACTGTGCCCTTTGTAATAAGAAACATCTTAGTTTAAAAGTACTTTCACTGTCCTGTAAAATGCTTGAGCTGCCCTTATGGGAAGACACAGAAGCCTGAACTAGACCAAGCTGATACCCATTCTCTTCTCTGGTCAAAAAATAAGCCAGAAGACTAAAAGAACAGAGTCCATGCCCCAGATCTCCACTGCCCATCCAACCTTTGACATCTGTCACTTCAGGAGAATCCTCTGAAACTTGTTTTATTATAAATAAGGTGCCACTGGTCTTGTACAACCTTTGCCAGGAGAAGACATGCGATTGTTGCAGCTTAAACGCAGAAGAAGGGCTTTGGCATCTGTTCCCTGCCAGCAGCAAGGATCTGATTGGCATTAGATGTTTTTTTTTTTTTCTTTCCAGCAGGTGGAAGGCCTGTTCTGCAGGCTCATAACTCTTGACAGGTTTATTGTGATGGCTTCTTGGCAGGTAGGGGTGATGCTCTTCGTTCAGTTGGCTTTAAAGATTCTTGCTTTTTTTGTTTTGTTTTCTTTAAAGGGTAGCTTCGTGCAGTAGCTGTTTCACATAGCTCGTGGGACTTTTGTCTCTGATTCAGCTGTTCAGTATCCAGAGAGATATCAGGGAGAGCTGACAACCAACCTGCAGGATCAGCACACCTTATTTGTCGCCTCAGCCTTCCCAAATGTCTTTGAGACAGGGTGCACTTGTGTTTGCTGTTCGATGACAAGCTCAGCATGAGCCGTCAGTGTGCACTGGCAGGACAGAAGGCCAACCGTGTCCTGGGCTGCATCAAGGACAGTGTGGCCAGCAGGTCTGAGGGGGATTCTGCCCCTCTGCTCTGGTGAGACCCCAGCTGCAGTGCTGTGTCCAGCCCTGGGGTCCCCAGGACAGGGCAGACATGGAGCTGTTGGAGCAAGTCCAGAGGAGGACACAGAGATGATCAAGGGGCTGGAGCACCTCTCCTACCGAGACAGGCTGAGGGAGTTGGGCTTGTTGAGCCTGGAGAAGAGAAGGCTCTAGGGAGACCTCATTGCCACCTATCAGTCTATAAGGGTGTCCTACAGGGCAGTGGGAGAGGGGCTGTTCCCCAGGGAGTGCAGGGACAGGACAAGGGGCAATGGCTTCAAGCTGAACGAGGGCAGGGTTAGGTCAGCCGCTGGGAAGGAATTCTTTACTCTGAGGGTGGGGAGGCCCTGGCACAGGGTGCCCAGAGAGGTTCTGGAAGCCCCTGTATCTCTGTCAGTGTTCAAGGCCAGGCTGGATGGGGCTTTGTGCAGCCTGGTCTAGTGAAGGTGTCCCTGCCCATTGCATGGGTTTGAAACTGGATGATCTTTGAGGTTGCTTCCCACCCAAACTGTTCTATGATTCAATGATCTGAACACCCCAGCTTTGGTTTGGGAAGGCTCTGAATTAATCTTCTCATAAGTTTTTTTGTTCCATGGGGAGGTACCAGCATAATAGCTCTGTCTAAGCACTGTCTTCTTGTGACTTCCAAAGCCTTTCTAAAGCAGCTGCTGTGTAAGAGTTGTGCTTTTATTTATTTATTTTTTTATCATGTTTGTCATGCCAGACCTCGGCTTGTTGTTTTTAGCAGCTCACCAAAGCGCGTTCTAACCGGGTGCTCAAAGAGAATTCCTCCTCCTCCACTGATTAATTTCTGGCATGGAGCATGAAATGGCTCTTGCGTCAATACCTCGTCACAACCTTTGCTTGTCTCTGTCAGCGTAAACAGAGTTGGACTCTAACATGCTGAAAGTAGGCCAGAGGTTGCTAATTTTGCAGCTGCACGGTGGTCAAATCCAAGAGGGTGCTGTGGGATGGGTGTGCTTGGTGGGTGTCAGAGCGGCTGCTCGGCAGGCTACCAGTTGAGCCCCTTTCCCCTCCCCTCATTAACTTCTTAGATTGTGGAATGGTGTTTTCTATAAAAAGGTCCTGTTTTACAGCTGTCCCATGCAATGTTTTTAGATGTGTTTGTGTTTTGGGCCTGAAGGTGTGCTTTTTTTAGCTGAGCAAGCCAGATGCCTTTCTCCTCACACCTCTGTTGCTTGGGTTCCGTTTGCGCTGGTATGTCACCAGCCTGGGTGACCCCGGTGCTCAAGGTGGTGTTGATTTCTTCTGTGAACTCAGTGTTTCTCACACCTGCTTACTTCTTGCTACCCTGATACACATCTGTGTTTCCCAGCTCTGCTGCTGCCATCCTCTGCTCCGGGGCTGCCTGAGAGTTGTCGCTTTGGAGATGCGGACAAGCATCTGCCAGGGTTCATGGCTGGGCCCGCTCTGTGCACTCGTTTGGGGGGTCTGCCAAGTCTGACACCTCGTATCACTTCACATTCGGTGGCTTCTTGTTGAGCCAGGTGCTCACACTGCCTTTTCTTCTGGTAAGTCTGCAAAGCAGAACTGGTGTCTGCCAGGGAGACTGTGGATGGCATTGTTCAAAGGAATGGGATGTTTGGGGGATAATTGCCCAGAGTAGTGGCATAAGAGTTACTTAATCTTTACATGTTCTAGCAATTGGTTGGAAAAACCTTTCTACAAAGCTGTTTGGTCCAACTACTGTTGTGGTACTGAGTGCTCGAAGAAACAGGAGGTAAGGAGTCTGGGAAATGACTTAGCTATGCCTTCTCTTTAAAATCTGCCGAATGTTTGGGAAATGAGGTGTCTGTGCTAGCTAGGAGGAGGAAAATGTGGGTTTAACTGCGGGGATGAGAACAGGTTTCACACACCCTGGCCAGTGCTATCTCTGTGCCTGTCTCAGGTAAGAGAAGGGAATAAAAATCATACAACTGAACAGCAAAGCAAACATTCATCTTCAAGCTGCAGGGGATGCCTCTAGCGTGGTGTTAGCGTATGGCAGTGGCTCACAAGGTGCCTGTTGGGTGGAAGAGCTCACTAAAGCTGTTGTAAAAAACAGCAGTAGCTTGTTGATTGTGTTCCTCTTCCCAGTAGCATGGGAAAAGAGCAAAGTGAAAACGTGAGATGTTTGAAATGACTGAATTGTGTTGAAGTGTTGTCCTGATGAAGGCACGCTAAAGAAATGAAAGTGATGTGGTTAAAGACTTTTCCCTCCATCACAGTCTGACATTTCAAGGCACAGTTTTTTGGCCTTTTAACTCTTCTCAAGAAGCATGAGGCAAAACCTGCTGGTTCCCTTAGACTCCAGTGGCTTCTCATTGGAGTGAGACCAGGTGGAACAGCCCAGTCAGTCTTTCTGGAAGCATCTTCCTGCTCCGGCTCGGATCACAGTAGCAATGGCCCCGCAGCTCCCCGACCTATACGCCGAGTAGTTGAGCAGACTTGATGGACTAAATGGCAGGGAAATGTTAAGAATATTTCTGAAGTTTAGATATATTTTTCTAGTTCTATATTATCTTTTCTTTCTTCTCATTCTCTTAGTCTGCATCTAAATACAAACACCAACTGCTGGTGGAGAGGGGCGGGGAAAAATTCCTAGACATCCCACTCCTGGGTGAAAGCTTTTTGAAGTTATTTTTGCCAAGTTTGAGAAACCAGCTGTAGCTGCTGTCGAACAAACTGTTTCATAATAAACTTCTGCAAATATTCTTTCTGTCCTTTGTAAAGCAAACAATCTGTTGATCCCAGTGCCTGTGTCAGCCTACTGCAGGCAGGAGGAAGTCTGAAAGGGCAAGCTTTCATGTGATTTGTGTCTTTAAATACTTCCAGAGATATAATCCCTATCTGTTTGATGAGAAAACTGTCCCCTTTAAAGTTGACTTTTGTTGCCAGAAAGGACAGTGTGGTCTGTTCTGAGCCTGAAATAGGGATTTTAAAAGCTCTGTGTTTTCTAGTACAAGATGCTTCATCTTGTGCCAAGTGTTGGAGCTACAGCACTGATTTCTCCCCTTTCCCTTCCTCCTCTCTCTTTAGTTGAAAACTAATATTCAGAAAGATTTACCTGTTTTGGTCAAGTTCAATGCTTAAGATGGGCAAAGAATATCCCCCTCTCCTTTTTGAGGCTTGAGAGCGAAGTATTTCATTGTATAGTTTGTTCCCACATCTGAGATGTGGCTGGTGGTGCTGGAGAAGCCACACAGTGTTGATCATTGCAAGAAAGAGGCAGCAGTGGTTATGTTGGGATGGCTTTTTGGCGGCTCCTTGCCCATACCTGCGTTGGTGTGCAGGCTGTGTGTGCTTTTCCTTCATTTAATTGTAAGGTCAGAGGGTTTGTGCTTCTGTGCCGCTCCTGTAGCGTGAGTCTGTGCCTAGCCCGAGTCAGAGGGTCTTGGCAGAAAGTGTGGCAGCTCAGGAGTGTATGATGCTGTTGAGACAGTGACAAGGCAGCTTGGACTTGGCTTGAGGATGTGGGGTCATGTGCATTCATGCGTGTGTAGGTAAATCTGTCCTGATGCTGTGTTGGTTACTAAACCTTGAGCTTGTCAAGGACTTCTTGCTGAAGTTGACTGCGGGCTTGTCTCTTGTTTCAAACACCAACTCCAGCTCCACAATGGGTGCAGATCAGTGCCTGTTGGCTGCTGTGAGTAATGCAGCTGTTTCACCACTTTTCCATCTGTCCAGGGTCCTTCTCCCATGTGAACTGGCAGAAATTCATTCTGTAGGGCTGCATGTGCCTCTGCACGTTTCCTGCATCCTGGTGTTGGATCAGGGTGTTCATCATACCCATAGTCATTTATGCCCCCTTTCAGGTGTCTGACATACCATTAACATTTATAAATATGTCAAGGGTGAGTGTCAGGAGGATGGAGCCAGGCTCTTCTCAGGGATGGCCAGTGACAGGACAAGGGGAAATGGATCCAAACTGGAACATAGAAAGTTCCATCTTAATATAAGGAGGAACTTTTTCCCTGTGAGGGTGATGGATTACTGGAACAGGCTGCCCAGAGAGGTTGTGGAGTCTCCTTCTCTGGAGACATTCAAGACCAATCTGGACACGTTCCTGTGTGATCTCCTCTAGATGATCCTGTTTGGGCAGAGGAGTTGGACTTCATGATCTTTCGAGGTCTTTTCCAATTCCTAAGATTCTGTGATTCTGTAAACAGAGTGTCACCGTGGTGTTGTATAGACCATAAGTGATGCTGTGCTAAAGCCAGACTTCCTAATGGCTGAGTAAAGCTGTGTGTCAAAGCTGTGTGATCTGCTTTGCCAGGGAGCTGAGCCCTGAGGAGCTGGAGGTTGAAGACCCATGTTAATCAGAATGGGACAGAGTGCAGTTGTGTCTTGCCACAGAGGTGGGTATTGATTTTGGGCTGGAGGTGCCCAGCGCTGCCCGTTACATGTTGAGTTGTCTCCTTGACTCCCTGTTTTTCCTGAGTCCCAAGAAAGTTACTGAGAAGCTACTTCCCTGTCTCATGGCTGCTGCAATATGAGCTTCCCGACGCTCCTTCGTGGAGCATCCAGCTTGCTGGCAGCACCCAGCGCAGCGTGCACAGCACGTGGCAGGATGAGTCTAGCAATGCTTCTGCAGATCTTTAGGTTCAGCTGTCTAGAGAAATGCCAGCCTCGGTGAGACCTAGGCTGGTTGATCAGATCACTCACGCTGTGCCGCCTTCGCTTAATCAGTGAGTTACTAATGTGTTTGCTCTGGGTGTGCTGGCCTCACCGTTAAGGTGGGTGACCCTGCCTCCGGGTCGATGCGTTCACTCCAAGCTGGCCCTTGTTTTGCTTTGCTGTTGGCCTGTTGGGGCTACAACACTTGCGAGACCTCTCTTACTTCCTCAGTACCAAGCAGGGAGGGTGGCCACAGTGGACCAGGCGCTGATGGGGATTTTGAGCAGGAGCAAGGAGCTCTGTAGCCTAAAACAGTGTCAGTTTCCTTCTTTCTTGAAGGAGATTTAAAATAGATTCATATGGGCTCTAAAATTCCCCCTTCCTTGCTTCTTTTGCTTTGTGTTTTACTGTTGAGACTGCTGTCTTCACGGGAGCCTGGCTGGAGGACAGCCCTTTCGTGGGACCTGGGCGGCTGTGGCTGCTGGAGCCCGACACTGCTGGCCTGTGGTGCCACGGGACGAACCCTCCTTCCCAGGGGAGGTCCACTGAGAACGTGGCCAGCACCAAAGGAGCGTTCGAGCTCCTGAAGCGTGCGGAGCTCTGCAGTTCGAGCTTGTTTTCCCGCTGAAGGGATGATGCGCGCAGAGAGTTCAGAGCCGTGCGTAGTCGTGGCTGCAGCAAGCACAAGTGTGAGAGGTGTGTGCCGAAGGGTGACGTGTGCTGTGCCAGAAACTCTGTGCTTTTGAAAGAAACAAGTACCAGACTAGTTCTTTTGAACTAGTGTTCCCCACCCCGCCTCCCCACCCCCAACATCTTAAACTGGAAATATTTTGCACTAAAAAACCCCCAAACATAAGAAGCCTTTAGCAACTGTCGTCGGTGAGACTGACTGCCTCTTATTTTGAAAGAGGCAGTGTGCTTGGTATTCACTCTCTCTTTTTTTTTTTTTTCCTGTTTTCCTGCAAGACTGCATTTTCAGCCTGTGTGCCAGCCCCGCTGTTTTTGTCACGCTTGCAAGTTGTTAATAACATCCTGGTCTGTTGAAGTTTGCCGATACAAACAACTTAAGTGATTTTTATGTGCTTAGATCCCCTTTATTTACTGCCTTGCCACTTCCAAGTTGTGAGTTTTGCTGACTAAGCTCTGCAGAGGACACCTCTGTGCCCAGGGAAGATGTAGGGAGCACAACTCAGAACATGGGGTGTTCCTCTTCCCGAAATACAACTAGCACAGCTTGCTGGACACTTTCACTGACAGTCTGCTGATTCCTTTGATTTCGATAATTTCTGTCTCTGAGCTTCCACGTAACCTGATTGATGTGTTCCATGCAGTCAGAGGTATTTGAGCCGTGCAGCTCCAGCCCTGCCTCTGCTAGGGAATGGATGCTGGGCTGCCTGTGCTCTCCAAAGGGTAGTTTCAGCTCAAGTCCCCTTTATTTTTTCAGATGCTGAGAAAACAAATTTCACTGTGTGGGTGTGGTAGTTTGTTATGTTTTTGTTGTTTGCTTTTTTTTTTCCCCCTCCGGTCTTGGACTCATGAAATGGCGCTGTGGACCTCTTTCCAGGATGACAAGCCCTGAAACATCTAATTATGGATCAATCCGTCATTCCAAGCATCACATGCTCGTAGGGCTTTGATACGTTGCGCAGATTCTTCAAACCGCTGACCTTTGCAGAGCGCCCTTGGCTGTGCCAGCGGAGAAGCATGCTGGCAGCTTAAAGATGTTTTGTCTGGCGTTGGAGCAGAAGTGAAAACTTACTGCTGGTGAAAACAGAAGAGAGGGCAGAAACTGCAACGTGTGCCGAGGCTTCGGCTGGCTGGCGTTGTCTGATGGTGAACGGCTGTGGCAGTTTGTTCTTCCACCTCTAAAGGTGACGTGAAGGTTGAAAGCAAGGGTTGGGGTGGACACACAATGATTAAGGATGCACTGGACAGTCATTGTGACAGCTGTGGTGTCGCCCGTGGCTGGTGGGCTGCGTGCAGCCCTTTATGAATTGGATAAACTGTTGTACACAGCCTCATGCACGCAGCTCAGAGCAGCGCTGGTGTCGGGCGGTAGCAGAGCAGCCAGGTGTCACACCCGGCTCCCTTTGCTCTCAGCAGGTAGCGCTTCGGGAGGAGAACACCTACAGCTCTGGCAGAGACAATAGCAGAGTGGAGGGAGCTGGCGTGATGTGCGTGAAGGATGTGTGATTTGTGATACCCGAGGCTTAAAGGCAAAAATAGCGTCATTTATAATAGTAAAAGCGAAGGCTCTGCACTACGCCTTTGCATTCTGCCAGCCTGTAATGAATGGAGGAGTAGTTTGCTTACAGATGACAAGCAGGAATGAATAAGCACTTCAGATTTCGGTGCTGAAGAAACAGCTTTTTCACGTTGGCCTGTGAGAAGCTCAGAGTGTGCAGCCTCTTTTCTCATGCTGTTGTACACTGCTTTAAATAAAAATGTCGGGAAATGGAAAATTAAGGTGCTTTCTGCATCCCTTCGCCCTCCCTACGGAGTTCACTGTTCCGCTCTTGAGGACTCGTCGTGACGAGGACTGTGATTTTTTTGTTTTGTTCTGAGTGGCCCCCTTTGCTGCCTCCATCCCCCTTCCCATCAGCAGGAGGCATGCAAAGAACAATCCACGGCTTTGACCTTCTTCACTGGCTCTAAACACCTCCTCAGCGTGGATGTACCTACAGTCTCTGCTGGGGAGGGTGTTAAGGTGGTGAAAGCCAGAGTTCAGCTGGATAATAACTGGAGTGAGGCACATGGGGTGTTACTTTATCCATGCCGAAATGGGAAGCCCTTTCTCCCTTTGTTTAGCAGGTGGCTGCCCTCCTGCCAACGTGCTGGCTTCCCCTGGGAGTGCTGTGTGTGGGTTTTGCCTTTGCTGTGAGTGTTGTTTGCGCTGCACCATCACAGCAGGGTTTCCAGTCGGAAGAACGGCTGGTGTCAGTGCAGCTTTCCTTGCTGGCGCAGGGTGTTGGGAGCTGCTTGTTAACTTTTTCCTAGTCCCATGACAGATTTTTTTTTTTTATTTAACCTGATTGCCAATTTTGCCTTGCCAAGCTACCAACAAAAAGCAGGCTACCTCTTAAGGGCTAGCATTCCTTCGGTTTGAGAGGAAGCTCTTGCAGCTACATTGCTTTGGGCATGTAACGCGACCCAGATGTGTTTTAATAGATGGACACCTAAACATCCTCTGAAGGTGAAGTGGAAGTATAAGCATGTTAATTTTCAGGTTTCAGGAAAAGCAGGAAAGAGGGGGATGGATATGGGTATGTGCCGGAGCAGGGAGCTGCTGTTCCTTACTGCCTCACTCCAACAGCACCAGAGCTGTGGGCTGGGGTTGCTCTGCCCCTGCTCCTTGCTGGTTTCCTCTGAGCTGATGTATCTGTGGTTTGTTTTCATGGACCCTACTCAGGAGACCTTAAATATCTTTGTATTTGGTGTTTTCTAACGGGAGGGGGCATTGTTATTTTTTTCTTTTTCTCTCCACTGCTTTGCTTGCTTCCCCCTTCTCATTCTCTGATCCCTTACGCTGCTGCTTCAAGTGCTTCTTCCTAGGCTTGCTAAGAACCTGGTGCAGCACAATAACATTCACAGGGAAAAAACCTCCTCATGGTAAGAAGCTGAGTACACCTAGTACTGTTTTTCTTTTTTTTAATTCTAAGGTTAATACTATTAATTGCATGCTTGCTGCTTAATGATAAACTTGTGAAGTCATGGCCAGAAGTGATTCTCTTTAACCAGTAAAATATCCTTTTTGCTTTTATGTCTACCAGTGCTGGTAGCAGATACTTGTAATACCTGAGGGATAGGGCACTTGAAAACTAAGGTATTTTGGAGTACTTTTCCACTTGTTGGCCCATGACTAATAGCTTCAGCATTTCTGCTATCACCTACACACCACGGAATGTAAATGTGTGCAGATTTATGTAAGAATAAGGTGGGGAGAAAAGCCAATAGCTGGCCTTTGGAAATCGGAAGGCATTATGGTTGATATCTGTCAGTGCTTTTATTACTTTCGTATTTGGCTCCAACTGAAATGTCACTAACCTCCTACTCGGAGAGGTCCCGTCCGCAGGGAGCCTTGGCAGGCATTTCCCAAACAAAGCACGGGCATCTTGTACCTGCTCTGGTTGGTGTGGTTCAGAGGTCGGGGCTGCCTGTCAGCTCTCGGGCCTCCAGACACTGCACGCTGCTTTGGGTAGAGGCAGACTACAGGGTCTTCTCAGAATGCTTTTGTGGTGAAGCACGAGACTTGTTCCACTCCTAACAGCAGTGTTTGATGCCTGCAAGCCTGGCTCTACGTGAGTCCCCGAAGGAGTCGCTAGCTGCCTCTGCCTGTACCCCTTTTAGTAGCGTGTGTGAAGGAGGAGTTGCTCGCAACATTACTCACTGGGAACTCCAGGCATTGGAGGGGTGCGTGACCTGTGTGCTCACAAGAAGCTCTGCTTGCACAGAGAGAGGGTGGTTAGTTCTGATAGGTGGCTGTGCGGGATGCACAGGTCAAGGCTGCGTGATAGGAGTACGCGTCTGGGATGATGCAGCCCGCGCTGAGCGCTTGGCCTCCTTTTCTCCGAGACCTGTTGGTCCTGTTACAGGACACAGTTTACACCCTCAAATTGTAGCGGTGGTTACTGCACCTGACTTATTATTCTTGTGCAGAGTGGGGTCCCGTGTTTTTGGTTCTTTCAAAAATAACCTGTGGTGATGAGGTTGCTGTGGGTCAAAATGGGAATGTTCCTGTTGGAACTGGTCTTTAGTGAAGCTATAATACAATTAATTGTAGGGAGTGTTGTGCTGAGCCGGCTGAAGGCATATCTGGTCCTGCCTGGCTGTGAGCTGTAGATGTTTAGGACTGCTAAGATAGAAAACAGAGAACCCAAGATGAGTATATTAAATGAATACCCAGTGCTTGTCCTTATGGTGCCTGAGGACCTGAATGCTTTTGCCGGCCCATCCTCTCTGCCTGAACTTTGTGGGACACAAACGTGTGCCAGAGACGTGAGGAACGAGAGGCCGTGCTGACACATGGACACACAGCGGGAGGTCTGGGGTCACTTGTGGTTTGGGGTCACCCTTTGCATGTTCTGCCTCTGGAAAGTATTTTGTGGGTGCACCTTTCTGTGAAGATGGGATTTGTAAATGATGCTGAGTTGTTCCAGGTAAAATGTGAGCATCCTGTAGGGAGAAGCAGAGGATCGTCACAAGCTGCATAGTTTTGGGGCATTCAGTCCTGTGTGGTGTATTTTGGGGAGGGGGGGGTCATTTGAATTGATAACTGGGCACGTGGGATAAAACTGCGTGTTTGAGCCAAAGGTTTTATAGCTTCCAAGACACTGTCTGTTGGCGTAACTCCATGAATGCATTAATAACAGCATGATGATGGTGATGTCCCGTTTCTGAAGTGCAGAATACCGGGATGGAGCTGTCACGTCTCGCAGTGCAGGGCAGGCTGTCGTACGCTACAGGCTGTGCATAGTGGAGCCAGGCTGAAACCTCGGAGGTGTGTGAGGATCACCTGTGTTCAGCTGCATCAGCGCCACAACAACTGCGTGACTTCCTGAATTGCTGCGGAGGAAGGATGTGCTGTTGACTCAGAGGAAGGTTTATAACGTCTGTGTCTAGCAACAAGGTCTGCACAGTACACCTCTCACTTGGGTTTTTTGAAAGTTACGTGTTTGCCGCACGCTCTTGAGGCTGTGAATCACCGTGGCAGCAGAAGTGACTTGAAAGTACAATTGCCTGCAAAATAAATCCTTTAGTGGAAATGGGAAGATGGAGGGGGAACATGAGCGATGGGGAGTTGCATTTCATTAAATACCAGGAAGGTGACAGGGCAGAGTGGAATCTGCGTTTGCATCATTAAATGTGTCCCTTGCTTACCTCACTGTTTCACTGGGGTGTAAACTTGTGTTCCCTGTGGCTTGTTCACATAAACTTTCCACAGCTGCAAGTGCTGTTACTTGCAGATCCAATTTCTGAACTGGATTGGGAAGTGGAATAGTTCTCTGTATGGATTTAAACACACACATGCAGAGATCAGCCTGATTTTTTTTCCTTTCAGAACTGCTTGTACATCTTTGCCTGCTTCAAACATGCCTCTGTGTGTGTGTGTGTGTGTGTGTGTGTGGCATAGCTTAAATTTTTATGAACAAGAATGTAAACACCAAATCCACACAAGACTTGCAGAAGAACTCTGTAGCTGCAGCGCATCATCTGTTTGTTATGTAATCTGATATAATGGAAGCGAAATAGAAACCAGATGTCAAGGCAGAGCAATTACAGTTTTTCATCTGCGAGTATTACAGTAAATGTACTTTGTATTCCTTCCCCTGCCCCGAATATGGGGTTTTATTTGGTGGTGGTGGGGGGGTGGTTGAGAAAGTGCTGCGGGGGACTTGAGAGCTCTCAGCATGGTTCTTGCTTAAAGACTTTGTTGTTCCGTACTTGTGTTCCTTTGTGTAATTAAGGTCTGTGTGCTACTCCGAGACCAGCCTATTTCCCTTTTAAAATGAGCTGGACAAAACTGCTTAGTCCCAGGAAACCACCTCTGCGTGTCCGGCTCCGTAGGTTACATGGCCAAGCTGCAGATTCACACTAGATTTGGCGTTCACAGGGAAGCTGCTTGCTTATGGTGTGTGATCAGGGTTTGGTGCAGACTCGGCCGTGGTGTCTTTAGCTGAGGAAACCTCTGGGAGGAGAGCAGATGGAGCCGTGGTTAGCTCGTTTTCTCAAATTTGCTGGGTGACTAGGAGGATAAAAGGGAAAATGGGTAATCATTGATCCCTTCTGTGGAGGAAATGGATTCTTCTACTGCTAGTCAATCCAAGAGGTTTATCTCTGCTGTCTTCCATTAAATAAGGCAACCCCTTGGTGAAGAGGGACATTGATAAACGTCCTCTTCATATGCATCTTCCCAAGCTGAGGCATATATAAACATATATGTGTGTGTATATGATCTCACCAAGTAGTAACTGACTTTAATTTTCCTCTTTCCTCTGTGTTTTTTAATCTACTTTTTGTTGCTGCTGCTGAAGATTTATTTTCTCCTTTCTGTCTGGTCACACTCAGAAGCAGGCATTACCTTGGTGTGGGGTTTGTGCATGGAGCCCGTGGAGGCTGGAGACAAATGTTTCCGTGGGAGGGTGCTGGGATCCGTGTCAGGGATCTCAGCTCCATCCCGTGAGCTGGTTTGGCGCCCCTGGTTTTACGGTTCTCCTCGGCACGCTGCTTCGCCGCCGAGGGCTGGGAGTACGTTACGGACGAAGCTTTCATGTTCCACTGAATAAAAATCTCTCTGTTCTGCGCCGACAGCTTTTTACTGGGTGGCTGCTGCGTAGCTTAGCTCAGATGCTAAACAGGCCTTTACTTTATGTGTGTCTGTGAGGAATAATAAGTCAGAAACCTTTCATGAAGACAGTATCTTCATTTATCTGTTTGGTACAGATAACTTCAAGAAACCCTTAAATCAGTTGTACGTTCCAGCTGAAGGAAGTGTTGGCAATGAATTAAAGATTCTTGTTCCTTTTAAACAGCATGTTTCTTCCTTTAAAACCCATCGAAGAATGAGAATGGGAGATCAGTGTGAACACTTGCTGCTGGCACCTCTCCTTTCAAGGACAACTTGGAAAGAGGACTTGGGTTCATTATGTGTGGTGACTGCTCAGCTCTATCAGCACCAAGTAATGACTTGGTGCTAAGGCTTTATCCTGTGCTGAGCCAGTGCCGAGGATGGGTTGTACGGAAGGTGGGAAAGGCAGCTGGATGAGATAAAAATGATCAGCATTCCTCACATGTTCCTCAAAAAAAGAAATTCAGATCCTCCAAAAAAAGCCCTGACAGGAGCAGAGACTTGGCTGTTAGAAGGTTTTTGGTGGTTTCCCCCATCAACTCGATGCTGATCTGAGTATTTAGAGTCAACCTGGAAATATGGATTTGCGGTGTGGATTGCATTGTGCCTTTGCATGGTCTGTCTTTCTCTCCTGTCCTTCCTGGCTGTGGTCTCCTTTAGATGATGCTTCACAATAGAGTGTGTTGCCCTAAATTGAAGGTTGAACTGCTGAAGATGCTCTCTCTCCTCCCCTGTGAAGCATTTATAGTAAACTT
>VXBZ01005243.1:18998-46959 GCA_013399135.1 Heliornis fulica | reverse complement strand
TATATAAAACATGTATAAGTAAACTTTTATAGTAAGCATTCATAGTAAGCTTTACAACTGAAACCTCTTGCACCGTGAAGTTCGTGAGATATCAGTGAAGGCAGTGCCAGACATTCCCGATTGGAATTGCTTCCTTTATGACGGAGCCCAGATTCCATGGAGAATGTCCCCTCAGCTGATTTATGGTGCATGTTGGGCCAGCTCGTGCACAAAGATACTATTCTGAAGGTGACGATGCTCTTCTCCCTCTGTGAGGCCAGAAGGTTGGGGAGCTCCGTGGCTCGCTCCAGGTAAATGCTTCTTGTACCGTGCTGACTCGTGTTATTGAAACCTGTGGAAATTGGGCTTAAAACCATGGAAATGGGGCTTAAAACCATGGAAATGCATAACGGGAATGTTGGCCAGAGCGTGCTGGAGGAGAGAACTGACCCTTTCAGTGGAAGTCAGCAGAGGATTTGTTTTAAAAAGGGAAAACAAGTCAATCAAGTAGATGTCAGGCTCGATTCCTCCGCTGCAGCTCTGTTGTGACCAGACTCCGTGACCTTAATTCTCAGCCGGGGGAGCTGGTTGTGTGCTGTTTCCTGGGCACTGAAGTACTAGCAGCAGCAGTCACGTGTCGCCAGGAGCCCTTACTACAAAACCAGCAGCTCTGCGCAAGCGACCTTCAGCATGGCCGCCAGCGGTCGCCGGGTTATTTTTAACCCGTCTGGGTACGTTTCCAATACAGACGGTGGTGCCAATCTGATGTGTATGCTTCCCCAAAGCCTTATCTCCCGCTTCCTAGCGGTGTGTGGCGTCGGACGGAGCAGCTGCTTTCGGGGCTGGGTACGGCTTCTCTTTTACGTCGGCAGTACCAGAGAAAGGAACATCTCCTCTGTGGCTTACTGCTCTGTAGATTTATTTTTTTCAAAAGGGATTGTTTTAAAGGATGAATGTTTTGGGTTTTTTTTTTAATTTTAAAGAAAAATACGTGAACTAGGGTTTAAAAATAGTTGAAGGCTGTACTTTGATTAGGTTGCTTCGGCCCTGACGTCAGCGTGTGACACTTCTCTCTACAGATTTGTCGCCCTGTTGACTAGGGTTGTATTTACACTAATGGGGATATTCCTGCGAGGATGTTTCTCGCTTCCCTCGCGCGGGCAGGAACATCCCCATTCAAGCCGCAGCCTTGCTCATAGTATTCTTGAAGTCTGGCTTTCCCTCCTCCTGATTCAGGTGTGTATTGGGGTGGCAGCAGGGATTTTTATTTGGTGTCGGGGAGCAGAGTCTTAGGAACTTAGGTTGCCATGAAGGTCCAGGCAGTAGGATGCTGACTTGGTGGGGATCACGCTGAATTTAACTTGGCCTTGGAGATGTGTGGCAGAAGGTATGAGCCTGTGTTGGCCTGTACTGGATGGCTTCAGTGCAGGTAGCAGTTACTCTGCAAACAGGAATTACTGAAAGTAAATCCACAAGTGTGAAATACAAATGAAAAGCTGTGAGCTGTTTCACATCAGTATGGTTTTGAGTGCAACACCAGTGTTTCCTTGCTATTTGTCATTTCATGTTTTGTTTCAGAGGAGTTGCTCTGATTCATGATTTCATTTTTTCTTTTTAAACTTTATTGCAAAGTTAAAAATCTTTTTATAGGGAGCTCCAACATAAAGCTGTTGATCTGTCCAATAACCCCATGGTGTGTAATTGCCAAAGAGTTTTCCACAAGCAGTTTAGCCAAAATCTGGTTTCTTCAGCATGGAATTTCCCAAACATGATGTTTTGGAGATATATATATGTGGTTCAAATGAAGGGGCAGAGAAGTGATATCTTCAAGTTACTCTGTTAGTAGCATTGCCAGTGTAACCAGTATGTATCTGTGTAAGGGCTTGGCTCTTATTTTCTCATGCTGCTACCTGAAGCAGGGTGGTGGGATGGTGTTCCCAGCCCACTCGTGTTTGTGGCAGAGAGCATGACCTGCAGTGAAGAGCTCTGCCTCATGAAAGGGCGGCACCGATGGTGAGGCTGGGGGACATTGGTGTTTCGGCTGCATGCCCCCAGCTTTGCTGGGAATGCAGCCGAGCATGGCCCAAGGAGGAACCAGAGCAGCTGCAGCTCAGGCTGTGGCACAGGGAAGCCTTTTGCAGAAAAAAGATTCCTCTGGTTGCTGCAGTTGGTTGGGGGTGATACAATCTTGGGTGGCCTTGAGGGAAAGCCCCAGTACGTGTTCCAGTGCTTTCTTGGGATCCATCTGGAAGACAAAGTAGGTCGCTCCTCTTCGTATGCAGCAGTTCAGACCCAGAGGTCCACAGCAGCGGGTCAGGCTGAGCTGCAGCTGTTCAGATCATCCTCAGACTGTGCCTCAGACTAAAGGGACAATGCAGCCGGTGTTTGGATTTCTGTTTTGTTACCTACCTCTGGTTAGAAAGGCCATGAGTTGGTACTGCAGTCCCTTCTGAAATAGTTTAGACCAAAGGGTGGGGAAAGAAGGAAGAGATGGCTCAACTCTTGAGCATGTGAATTGATGGAGTGTAGGATGACTAGATGTTTTATAAAAACCTTTTAGTTTTAAAATGTTCCAACTTTTTAAAAAATAATAATCTAAAACCTTCTAGCATGCTTGCCTTTCCTTCTGGGGATGCTGTAAGAATCTTTGTGATGAACTCAATTCCCGGGCCTTTTATCAGAGGGGGTTTGTGGTTTGGTTTAGTGCTGCTGCTTTGATGGTTTTTCTGTTTTGTGAAAATACAAACTTTCCTTAGAAAAGCCAAAGATCTTTTCCCTAAAACATCTTGAAGAGTTTAAGGGGGGTGGGGGGGTTGGTGTGGTTTGTTTTTGTTTTTTTTTTTTTGTGTGTGTGTGTGTTTGTTTGGTTTTTTGGGGTTTTTTTTTTGGTTTTTTTTTTTGTTTGTTTGTTTTTTGGAGTCCAGATCTAGCTATTTGAAATGAGGGGTGTAACTCTGGTCTCGTTTTTACTTGCTGGTTTGGGGTTTTTGCATATATTCATGTGCAAGCAGGAATGTTGCATGGAGAAGAGGTGTTGAGGCTGTGAAGGTAATGTTTCCTAAAAAACTGGCTGCACTCAGAGCCCTGAAGTGCTTTACCTGATCAACAAGGAACTAAAGCCGCAACCAGTCAGACTCAATTCCCTAAATACAGCCTGAAAGACACCTGTAGTCTTAAGGCTGTAAGGAGGAGCTGACTTAGACGTGTGGTACAGCTGAGGGAGGCTGTTGTGCTGCAGAGGGGGAGTTGCTTAAGCATGCAAAGTGTAGAGCAACCAACACACCAGCATGGGTGAAACCGCTGGGTGGGTTCACGTGCCCGAGTGGTGCAGGGTCTTTGGGCCACCCTCAACCACCTAACCACGTGATAAATGATCTGCTTTGATCAAGTTGAAGGAAGTCCACCTTGGAGCTTGAATGTCCTTGGGCCTCATACCAGACTTGTACTGAGGTTGGTTTCTAGGGAAAAGCTTCAGCTGCTTGCCGAGATGCCAAGGCTGTTGGTACACCCGATTCTATACAATCAGCAAATGCCAAAGAATTGAGTTGCTGGCATTAAAAGCAAGTTCTGCTCTTGTGTTTGAATGTTCCTGTTACCACACACCTGAAATGTTTACCTGAGAGCCCTCAGATGCAGAAATGTGGCTTTATCTGCTTTGCAGAGTTGCTGCTTCAGTTGTCTGGACAACTTCCTAGTCAAGAGCTAGGCCAGCTCTCAAGGGATGCAGCGGTACCCACTGCGGGATGAGGGGCTTTCAGGCACAGCCTGAGGGCTGTGCTGGCCTCCTGACATGGTGTCCTCATGTCCCAGGAGAGATCCCTGTATGTGTCCCATCAAGGGTGGAGCAAGCTTGTGGCTTGCCCTGCTTACTCCTCTGTAAGCTCTGGTATCCCCTTACAGTCAGGGTGACAGTGTAGTTGCGTGTACAACTTCAGGGGTTGCTGCAGGAGTCCTGTATCCTTTGGCAGGTGGAGGAAAAGAAAGCCCCCCCATTTCCAGCAGACAGCTCTCCTTAAAGGAGGGTGCAGCGAGTTTTCCTGAATGTCACAGTTTGTGGACCTGCTCTGGCAAATCTGTAGGTGAGAGGTATTGCAAACTGAGTGGAATATTGGGCCCCATGGGGCAGTCCTCTTGCTGAAACGGGTGTAGAAAATAGAGAGGAAATACCAGTACCTTCTGTGTTTGCTGTCCAAAGAAAAGCTGAGGGTAAAACCTACTCTTGGGGTGGAAACTCGGGATAGGGTGGTTAGTTGAAGCTTGAAAGAGCAGAGCTGTCTCCAGATTTGTGCTGTTGTAACTGTTGTCAGGCAGCAGCTCGTAGGCTGGGTTTCCACACAAGCCCACCATGAGCAGTACAGGGCTTGTGGTTTAGGCTCCAAAAAGCTCATCACTAATCCAGTCCCTCGGTATAAGGATCCTGTTACATGTTATATCCCTTCCAGGGATATAAAACCTCACTGACCTTTGTGCAGCCCCTGCCCCAGCTCTGTCTTCCAGGTCTGTATCTGCCCGTCCTGTCCAGCACCAACGCTACTTTCCTGGGGGCTGGCTGGTGGAATCCTCATTCCCCTGGGAGCATGGGAAGAGAAAAGAGTCCCAGCACCACCTTGTATTGCAGAGCCGCTCAGGGCTTGGGGTTGCCCAACCAGGGACAGGGGGCTCAGTGTGAGCTTCCCCATCCCTCGCTCTTCCAGACTGGCGGTGTTAATTCAGTAGCTCTTAATGTTTGCTGGGTTATTTTTGGCATCATCTTTCTGTAGGGAAAGGATTTAGAACATCTCCCACCGTTAATCCAGGCAGGACGAGCTCTCAGAACGGTGCTATCGCCCAGAGGAGATTGTTCCCCTCTCCAGCCAGCCAAGGTTCACCATGTGCTCTGCACACAAGAACATACAACCTCCAGTGCAGCTGGGCAGGGAAGTGCACCTGGGGGTGGCGGGTTGCATTCGATTCTATACAGCCAGGTGGTTTTCTGTCCTCTTTTATTTATCCTAGCACAATATCTGTTGGAGTTTCATCAAGCAGGATCTAAACTTTTCCAAGCCAAAAGATTTCAAGTCATGAAGGATTTATTAAAAATGTGAAGGAAACTCATTAAACTTTAAAGAAATAAAGGGGTGTCAAACCAGCTCCTCTAGTAATGCTGAGGTGTGTCTGTTACTGCTTGGGTAAGCCTGGCCTTCGAGGGAAGATCGTAGCTGGGCTGAGGAAGGAAGTCGTCGGGAGCTGCTCTGTGGATTGTTCCTGAAGGGAGCTGTTAACTCAAACTGCTGATCCAAGCAAGGCCATTTTTTAAAGCCAGTGTCTCTGGCGGATGGTACTTAAGGACTGTCAGGTTCTGCCTACTCAGACTTGAAGAGGAGCATTAATTTTTGCAGCAGGCGGTCTCCAGCTCCAGCTATCGGACTCTTGCCCTCTTCTGGACAGCCTCAGGAGAAGAGCCCATGACCACGGAAGAGAAGGGGTCCCGTGGGCAGGAGCAGCTTTCATGCACATGTACTTGGTGTATGTGTACTTGGAAGGTGATGGTGTTATCTGGACTTGGGCGTGTGCCCTTTGTGAGTGTTTGTGAGCGGCACTATGGGAACGCAGCGATAACGGTGGTGGCGAACCTCAGAGATGCTCGTTGTTATGGGGATGCACTTGGCATCTTTGTTGTAACTTTAAATTTGACAATAATAAAGGAAAACCACTAGAAATGAACTTGATTAAAGGCTGATATGAATTAACTTGCAGACTTTGTCCATTTATCATGCTCTTACAGTGGCTGTGGCTGTCTATTTTCAAATGAAATGTGGATTTAAATCTGTAAGTGTTTTCAGCCCTACAGGGGAGGAGGTAGCTGATGGCTGGTGGCTTCAGGAAGGCATGAAATTTGTTGCTGTCTTCTGAAGCTGTGAAATTAACTGTTTCACTCCTACGTGATGAGCCCTGAATCGCAGATTTAGTGGATTAATCGCACTGACTTTAGTGTAGCTTTTATCTGGCTCTTAGCCTTTGGCAGGAGGAGAGGGAATAGAAACTAATGTCCTGGGTAATGTGCTTGTGGAGTATTTCCCCCAAATTTCATAGTGTGTAAAACCTGCCGAGTAAAACACCATTATCTCAGCTGCTGACCCTGATGTCCTGATAAATTATTATTTTTTATTTTTTTACAGATATCATCTTTTTTTTTTTTTTTAAACTGGCACTCACCTGCAGGCTTGCTGCCACTGCTAAAAATGATGTTTTCTCTGAGCTGAAGCATCTCCCAGAGCCAAGCTGATCATTTAATCATTTCACTTCTCATCCTGAGGCAGCTGCTGGTCTCTAAAGCCTGGAAAGGCAAGGGAGCTTGGAGAAAATACTCATCCGTGCTGGGGAGGAGGCTTGTTTTTACTCCCTCACACCTTTTAGCCCACAAAATTCCAGGGGGTCTCCTGATAATCTTGCTGCTGAGTGTCTGGAGGAAGGGTGTACCCTAAGTCAGCACGCTGTTTTAGGGGTGTTAGGCAGATCAGCAGAGTGTTAAATTTGTGCTTTCCTGAAGGAGGGATTAGGGACAAGTACTCTGGATGGCTGTTAGGCATATGGGGCTCTTTGTACCCCACATCTTCTGCTTGAGGATCTCTTGTGGTTAGTTACTCAGCATGAGAAGGGCTTGCACAAGGTGCGGGTGTAGTCTCTGCTTTGGACATCTGTGGCACACCTGGAGTAGGGTGGTTTTTGGACTGTGATGTGTACTGAGTGAGTAAACTGGAGAGGTGTCATAAGGAAGGAGTAGCTGGGGATAGTCTGTCAGTTGTAGTAGATCTTGTCCCAGTGCTGGTTTAGGCTTTTGTACTGCTTTGCATCTTGTGCTTATTTAGAGATATAAGGTATTGCCCATATGCACAATTCTCACATTTATATATTTCTTACTCCGGGCATTCGTGGTGTGCAGCTGTTCATAAACCAGACATTCACGTCTTGGAGGCTCCGCTCGCCTGTGGTGAGTGGGAAGCTCTCCCAGGTGAGCCAGAGGACCTCAGAGCTCCTGAGTAAATGATGCTTTCACCACCTACGGGAGGGGGTGGAACAACCCTCTTGCTGTGATGGGTGTGAGGAGAGCCTTCCAAACATGAACATGGTGCAGGTGAGTGCAGCACTGGCTTCTCTGCTGCTGAGCTTGGGGCTGGAGCAGTTGGGAGCTGCCCTGCAGCTGCTTTTTGGTCCAGGGACTGGGAGAAGGATGTAGAGTTCCAGAAGGACATATAACTCCTTGAGACAGTCCAGCACAGGGCCACCAAGATGATGGAGTGGAACATCTTCCTTCTGAGGACAGGCTGAGGGAGCTGGGGCTCTTCAGCTTGGAGGAGACTGAGGGGTGACCTCATTAATGTCTATAAATATGTCAAGGGTGAGTGTCAGGAGGATGGAGCCAGGCTCTTCTCAGCGATGGCCAGTGATAGAACAAGGGGAAATAGGTCCAAGCTGGAGCAGAGGAGGTTCCATGTGAATGTGAGGAGAAACTATTTCCCTGTGAAGGTGATGGAGCACTGGAACAGGCTGCCCAGAGAGGTTGTGGAGTCTCCTTCTCTGGAGACATTCAAGACCAATCTGGACACGTTCCTGTGTGATTTAATCCGGGTGATCCTGCTCAGGCAGGGGGGTTGGGCTGGATAGTCTTTCGAGGTCCCCGCCAACTCCTGACATTCTGTGGTTGTGTGATTCTTTGAGTGTAACAGCTTGTTGGGATCCATGGGAGCTGCTTGGCAAATAACTAGGGTCTGTCTGAACTAAAGTTGTATCAGTGACTAATGGGGTTTTCATGTTAGTCTGCCGTTACTGCTGCTGTAGATCTGCTTACCTAGACAACATCCACACTGAAGGTGAGTGTATTCATACAGGCATCTCCCGTGCAGAAGCAAGCACTGTGTCTCTGTACCCCGTTTCCCAGAGGGACACAGCAGCTGGCAGCCCCGTGCACAGGGACAGCCCTGGTGAGACAGAACAGCTGCTCTACACAGGGAGAGCCAGCCAGGCCTGGCCTCAGCGTGCTGCTCTTAAAGGAAGGAGAACGCAGACCTCCTGGGCACTCCTCGTTCGGCTGCTGGCTGTGAGGAGGCGAATGATTTCTTACCGCTGAGGCTGCAGCAAAGCGCTCGTGGAGCCCGTGTTAGCTCGGAGGTCGGATGGTTTATGGCTCTTTGGGAAGGCAGCTCTCAGGCTTGGAGCCTGTGATAATGAGCAGTTAAGTAATTCTGGTCAGGTGGGCCTGCTGTTTTAGTGCTGGCTGATCGGTGGAGATCCTCTGGGCTTTAAAGCAAATGCTCAGATGGGGAGTTGTGGACCTCAGAAGACATTATCAGAGGACTGACAGTGTGCTCCTGATTCATGCAGCACCTTTTCTTTCGTTATTCTGATTGAAATTGGTGAAAAAGAGTCTCCATTTTTCTGAGGGATTTGTGGATGTGTAAGCAACCGTGTGGTCCCTGTAAAGGGGCGTTCTTCAAAGGTGCTTAGGTGGTAATCTGACATCATGGATGGTGGGTTTGGGCATTGAACCTCTGACCTTTCGTCATCTCCCTGGGACAGAGCCTTGTGGTCAGCTGGGCTGTCCACATTGCACCTTGGACTAAGTGTCGACACTTGCACTAAGGGCAGGAGCGTCCAGATCTGTTTTCTTCCTTCCGCCATGCTAGTGCCTCACCTTGGAGGCCAGCTTTCTGCAGCAACACCCACTGTTAACCCCTGCAGCCGGACAGCTGCTGCTGGATTTATTTGAATCCCCAAAGGCTCTGTGCAATAACTGACCAGCAGGATAGAGCCTGCACTTGATGTAACTGTGGGATTGGCTCCCAGTCTCAGGATGTGGCGACTGAAGGAGTTTGAGCTGTGTGTCTCCGCAGCGTCCTTCCTAAGCAGTGATGTCCGTGGGCTTCTGGCTACTTTTCCATGCCACAGACTTGTTTCCAGGTGCAGGTGTGATGTATATGCTTACCACAGAGCAAATGCTGGCAGCTGAGGACTGAGAACCTGGTCCATAACGGTGGAGAAAGTTGCTGCTGAGCGCAGGGCCGAGCACGGCTGTGCAGCGGTTTGTGTTACGGCGCTCGGTGATCCTCCGCTGCCCTTCCACCGGCCCGCAGAGCAAAGCGGAGTTACCACCGAGGCTGAACCGAGGTTGTACTCCTGGGGTTATCGTCCTGCGCTCAGCTCTGGTTGCAACAGAGCTGTAAGACTATTGCTTAACAGGCAGGCAGCTCTTTAGGTAAGCGTTGATTGGGCAATGCACAGCTAGCAAAATGAAACGGGCAGATCACTGGTAGGAAAACAGAGGTTTGGAGGAGGCTTCTCCCCTCTCTTACTTCACCTGTGTTCGAAGGACCCCAAGCTCTGAGTGTTTGCTAACAAGGTGCCAACCTTGGTTCTCTTCTCTGAGGGGCCATTAAATTGTAAATCTGAAATGCCTGTGCAGGGGACGCTGCTCACAGAGTTAACCTGTGGCTTTTGGCTCCGAAGAAGCTCCGAAAGTCCACTTAACCTCAAAGAGGTGCACACAAAACACTCGCATGTGTGTTGCACAGCTTGATCAATTCTCCCCTACCTGTTTCTAGCAGCTCCCTGGCCTTTGTGTGCTCTGGAAGGAGCCAGAGGGTAGCAGGCTGGTCCTGGAGATGTGCCTCCAGCCATGTGTCCTGCTCCTTGGGTGAGGAGCTGCCAGTGCTGTGTCAAGCTTCGTGTGATAAATAGGTGCAAGAAGCCATTTTTTTTCCCCTCCCTCAAGGAGCTGGGGAAGAAAGAGGGGTTGTCCACATCTCATTTTTATTAGGGACTGGTGTTAATTGCAAAGGCAGATGTAGCTCTGGTCTGTGTGTTTGTGTTTCAGCACCCAGTGTGAGCTGTTGCTGTAGCGAGCCGTGTTCACCGCGTACCTTTGACCACCTCACCCACTGATCTCTGCCTGGTCACCAGCTATTTCTGGTGCTCCCAGCCTGAGCAGCCACGCTCTCCAGGATCCGGCAGCCTCGCACGTGCTGCTTTCTCTTCTTGCTGCCGTGGATTTTCCCCAGTTCGAAGAAGCGAGGCGCTTCCCTTGACCTCGGTGGGTCGGTCCCGCACTGGGCTGTTGCAGGCAGGCGATCCGCAGCCCCCCGGAGCGCTGTGTTACGGTCCTACAGTGCTGGAAAGAGAGAGGCCGTCAGCTGCGTTTGCTTCCAGGGCACAGTGTAACAATGTCTTCTATGCAGAGATGCAGAAAGGTAAGGAATAATTTCCAGAAAATAGTAACTTACTGAAGCAGGAGTAATAGCTTTAAAAGAAGTAAGTCTGTATTCTCAGAGTCTGGATGCCAGGCTTACGGTCAAACCAAGATGACTGCACGTGTGCCTAAAGCAGGATTGGTAGTGAGTGGAACTGAGGAAGTTTGCGTGATGTTGGGTTGTTTGGGTTTAACATTGTGGAAGAACAGGGCGGGAAGAGATCCCGGCCCCGCTCTGAGCCGCATCCGGCTCTGCAGCTGTATTTCCCAGCATCTTCAGCATGCTCACCTAGAGCCACGGGTTACAGACCCCGCAGCTGCTCACAGTTCTGCCGGCTGATAGCAGCTGCCGTCGTTTTATCATGGGAGATGCCGCCCGAGTGGAAATGAGCAACAACTGTTTATATAATCCGCGCCGTGTAGATCAGTTACCGCGAAAACAAGCCGCTTGCTTGTCTGCAGCGGCGTGCACCTTGAACTGCGCTTGCCGGCTATAAATAGCCACAACTCTGAGCGGCAGCATCTTCCGAAAAGGACCAGCTTGAGCTCCCTTGTGTTATCCTGCAGGGACAGGGGCATGATCTGCTCGTCCCATGGAAGGAAAGATGCCCGGAGAGTCTCTCCTTGTTCTGTGCTGGGTTTTTTGTGTGTGTAGGGGGAGAAGTAGGGATGGAAAAGTGCTTCTTCCTTCCCCGTGACTCTGCTGTACCTAATTTCACCCATCTTTCTGTAACCCTTGGGTTTTTTTCCCTTTTCCCTCTTTTCCCATGATTTATCAGCTGAAGCTCTTCTGGGACTCCTGTAGCAACTCCTAGTCCAAGTGCATCTAGAAAATTCTTTCCAGTTTTACACGAAACACTCGGAGCTGTGGTTGATCCTTGAAGCTGTGGTTTGAACCGGAGAGTCTCCGGAGTGTGCTCGAGGCCAGTCTGGAGATGCGTTCCTGCATGGCTGTCGCAATACTTGCTTTATGTACGTGTCTGGCATTTAATCATGCAGAGTTGTGGACAAAAACTAACCATCCCCATATGAAGAGTTTCAGCTACACAAAATATGTATGGAGTAGTACTGCAGCCTTGAGCCTGGGCATTTATGTTGGTCTCTAATTTTTACTGGCTTCATCCTGTTTTCCTTTAGTAACTCATTATGCAGACAGTAAAGCTTAGAGGGCACCGTGAGCAGTGCTGCTCTCTGAAGCCAGGTGAAGACACTGACCATGTCAAAGCCCCTGCCTGTGCTGACTTCCAGTAAGTTAGGATGATTTCCTGTGCTGTCACGGGGGTTTGGGAAGTTCCTATGTGGGTGTTCTCAGTGAAGTTCGGCTTGGGAAGTCCTGGGAGGAAGTCCTTTGCTGTGCTGTAGGATCGCTTGGCTTACTTCGCTCTCCAGCAGGATGCATTCAGTGAATTCAGTGAAAAAAGTTTCCATAATCATCACTTCTTGTTCATAGAATCACAGAATCCCTCGGGTTGGAAGAGCCCTTTAGCTCATGGAGTCCAACCCCAGCCTGACCCTGCCTTATCCACCTCTAGACCATGTCCTTCAGCACCTCATCTCTTGGCTTTTTCAATCCCTCCAGGGATGGGGACTCCACCACTGCCCTGGACAGCCTGTTCCTGACAATTCCACTGTCTATTCCTTTCTCTACTCTTCCTCTCTTTCTGGAGCAGAGGCTCTCTACTGTTAGAGGAAAAGGCTCAAGCAAAATCTGTTGCAGGTTTTGTAGTTTTCCCCCCAGATTTCTGGGAGGTTTTCAAACATCTCTCCTGCTTTGAATTTCTAAACCAGAAAACCAACCCGTACTTCGCCTCGGACTTGATAATTTGCAGTCACCCACGCGCAGCCCTTCCAGAGGCGCGAGTGCAGTTCCTCATATCGGTGTCTCTTTCATCTTGTTTGCTGTTCTGAGGGATCTAACGATAAATTATCCAGCGCTGCCCTTGCTGCTTAACGAGCTCTTGCCAGCTCTTAACACTAATTAAGGTGGTGGGGAGGAAAAACTTAAAAAAAGTAAAAAAAAAAAAGCTCTGCACTCCAAATATACTACTTGTGTTTATGTAGCGTGTATGTTTTATTGACTTTAGTTTTTAAATGTGTCTGCTATTCACAAGTGGTAAAGCTCTAAGAGTCCTGGTCATGGTAAGCAAGTGTCAGTAAAACATCCAACCACATTAGTTGCTGGGTGCTGTAATTTGCTGGCTTTTAATTTTTTTTTAAAGTGTCTGAAGAAGACGACAAGCCAGTACTTGGGAGAGAGAAAGGTAGGCTGTCAGTGCACAGAATTTAAGGGGATGACAGTCTCTGGTAGAAATGAGACAGTTTCCAAATAAATGAGATGGCTTTTTTTTTTTTTTTTTCCCATTTGTACTCGGGGCACTGAGTACTGCATATGGCTTTGGTGAGTCCTGTAGGAAGTTCTTGGACTCGATGATATTTGTGGGTTCCTTCCAACTCAGTATGTTCTAGGATTCTTGAGTGCTCAATGCTAGGGATCCCAAACTGCCTCTGGATTCTGAGAGAGCCTGGGGGAGCTCAAAGTAGCACTGAAGACCTCAAGAAGTTGAAGAATATGATTTCTGTGTGAACAGTGTGTAATAATCATAGAATCATAGAATTTTAAGGCTGGAAATGACCCCTAAGATCATCTGGTCCAACCATTAACCTACCGCCACCAAGTCTACCCTTAGACCATGTCCTCAAGCACTGCATCTACCCGTCTTTTAAACACCTCAAGAGATGGGGACTCAACCACCTCCCTGGGTAGACTGTTCCAGTGCTTGATGACTCTCTCAGTAAAGAAGTTCTTCCTAATATCCAACCTAAATTTTCCCTGGCGCAGCTTGAGGCCATTACCTCGAGTTCTGTCGCCTGTTACTGGGGAGAAGAGACCAACCCCCACCTCACTGCAACCTCCTTTCAGGTAGTTGTAGAGAGCAATAAGGTCTCCCCTCAGTCTCCTCTTCTCCAAACTAAACATCCCCAGCTCCCTCAGCCTCCTCGTAGGGCCTGTTCTCCAGATCCTTTCCCAGCTCCCTCAGCCTCCTCGTAGAGCCTGTTCTCCAGACCCTTCCCCAGCTCCCTCAGCCTCCTCGTAGGTCCTGTTCTCCAGACCTTTCCCCAGCTCCCTCAGCCTCCTCGTAGGGCCTGTTCTCCAGACCCTTCCCCAGCTCCCTCAGCCTCCTCATAGGGCCTGTTCTCCAGACCCTTCACTATCCTCGTTGCCCTTCTCTGGACACGCTCCAGAACCTCAACATCCTTCTTGAAGTGAGGGGCCCAAAACTGAACACAGTACTCGAGGTGAGGCCTTACCAGTGCAGAATACAGGGGGATAATCACCTCCCTGGTCCTGCTGGCCACACCGTTCCTGATCCAAGCCAGGATGCCATTGGCCCTCTTGGCCACCTGGGCACACTGCTGGCTCATGTTTAGGCGGCCATCCCATCATGTTTAATGATTGGGATTCCCTTGATTGGGAAGGAGCGAGGGACAAAGTCATTGGGAGGATAGTGCATGAACTCTTGTTTCAGGCAGCAGGACTTGAAATTCTTAATTCAAGTGTAAATTGGAGTGGCAATGGTATCTGGACTTGCCCCAATTCCCCATAGAGAAGAATAGATTGGACAGTGTTTAGATGGCAGACATGGGGAAAGAAGTGGTTTAGATCGAAATGCACTTCCTGCCCTATAAAAAATTTTAATTTATTCAGATGCTTCCTCTGATGCTACTGATGGGATTGTGTGAAATCTGAAAGGTGCTGAGCAGAGCCCCTGCTGCCCCGGGGCATTCCTCTTGTGTTCTTGTGGCTGACTTAGAAGTCATGATTTCATTTTACAGAATCACCAGGTTGGAAAAGACCATTTAGGTCATTGAGTCCAACCATCCCTGTCCTCTCCTAAACCATCTCCCTGAGCACCTCATCTCCTGTCTGTTCAATACACCCAGGGGTGGGGACTCCACCACCTCCCTGGGCAGCCTGTCCCACACCCCCACAGCTCTTTGGGGGAAGAATTACTTGTGACATCTCATCTGAACCTGCCCTGGTGCAGCTTGAGGCCATTCCCCTTGTCCTGTCCCCTGTCCCTGGGCAGAAGAGACCATGCAACAATACATACTGCCCTTTAGGGCAGTCCTTTTTCACAGCAGTTAATCTCAATGATGGAAAAAAATCTGTGGTCACAGGTGAGCAAAATACAGAACTTCTGATATGTAATACTAGGAGAAGCCGAAATACAAAAAGGTGATGAAATTGTTTTGAAATGATTATTTTTTTCCCTCTTTTCATGAGGTGTCAATGAATGCTCGAGCATTCTTTGCAGCTGGGAAAAATGTTTTGTTTTTAATTTTAGCCCTGCTAATAAAGTCTTGTCATGTATGGCAATGAAGCAGAAAGAAAATTACTACAGAGCTAACTGTAGGTTGTCATTAAAGCTGATTTCCTGCATTAAGCCAAAAACAACGCAAGGTTTCTCTTGTGGACTTCCTAACTCTGTTAGTCACGCTGATGGCTTGCTGAAGCCCCAGCCCGCAGAGCTACAGAAATTTACTGTCTTTGAACGGATTTATTTGCTCTTGTCTATCACCTTGTCCTGATCTTCATGTGCTGCTGTTCCGCTGCCCCTCTGTTTTTAATGCAGAGTGCTTCGGTTTCCAGCTGTTGGCGCTTCCAGGCAGCTGCTTGTAGGGTCCTGCCTGAAAAAAACTCCCTTCCTCTCTTCATCCAGGCACTGAAGTAAGAAGGGATCTCTTGTTCGAGAGCACAGCTGAAGTCGCGGCCTGCCAGATTCTCGGGGCAGTGATCTAACCTGGGGGTGCCTTGGGTGAAAAATGGTGCTGCAACTGCATGGGCACTTACTGGTTTGCTCGTGGCAGTTGAGAACTCAGCACCACTTGAAGTCATCCAACCACATCATTTAACACAAACAGAGGAAGAGGTGTTTCCTGGGAGCCAGTCAGAAAAAATAGCAATTCTTAGGTGTTTTGAAGCTCAGATTTAATGGTTTGTTCTGGTTCTTGATATCATCTCATTGTTTGAAGTCTTCCTTGTGTTTCTGCCTGCTCTTGATATGCACTGCTGGAAGGATTTTGGGCATTGGTTATTAACTGGCTTGTACTACCTGGAGCTCCAGAGTGTACGTGGCTCTACCGGGTCCAGTGTTTGATACAGCGCTTAAAACCCCACCAGACCGAGTGTGTTTATACTGAAAAATATCGACTTAAGTGAGCTTTTTAATTTCCTTCCCAGAAATAACACTGCAGTGCTTCATCAACTAATTTCATGAGGGTTTTACGCTTTTAGTTGTGTTGTTTTTTTAATGATGACTAAACCAGAAACCGAGGACGGGTGACAACAGCATCACTGCGGTATTAAACTTGCTGTAATTCTCTCTTTCGCGGTGTTTCACAGCAATCTAGCCTCATTTTCTGCACCTCTAACCCCCTGGTTATTTTGATTCGGGTGAGTTAGAGCTGATATTCTCATGTTGGTGGGATGACTTCTCCTTTGGCTGGTCCCAACTGCAGTGATGTGGAGATGTTGACTTGAGGGCCTCCTTGCTTTTAGACTCATGTCTTTTGAGCAAGCTGGAAGGGGTGGTGAATATTACTTTGAGGTCTCACGCCTTGGGTGCTGCAGCGGAACAGCGCGGTTTCAGTATGGCAGCGGGTAAGTGCAAAGGCAGGAGTGGGAAGGTGCTGGTGCTCAAAGATGGGCTCACGGGGTCAGGCTCGCTTCGTACCGACCGTGGTCTAGTTGTGTGGGCTGAGTATCCACGAGTGCATCAGGACCGTTAGTCATGCTCTTGGAGTACTGCTTCTGGGTTAATTTTTCAGCGGAGGAGTCTAGCTGGTGTGCTGAAATGTCTGAGGTAAGGTAGAAACCAGAACATGGTTTAAGTGATTTATCCCAGGAGATGCCATTCAGAAGTGCACTGGCCCAGGCTGATGTGGATGTACCCTGCATCTAAGGGACTGGCTGGTTTGAGTCCATTTTCTCCCAGGATACTGCATTCTGCTGACAGCTTGGTTTAGTGTGGGCTGATTCAGTCCACCTGTACTGGTTGCTTGGGCAAGTCCTCTCTGTCCTGACCAGAACCAGGACACCCATCTAGCTTTGAGAAGATGGTGGGAGGAGGTGAGTCTTGTGGACTTGTCACGGTGGGCACTTCCAGTGCTTTGCCTTTTCTTTATCCTCTCCTGAAGCAGGTCAAGGAGCTAAGGGAGCTGCTTTCCCTGGGTCACTGCAGTGCGTCTGGGTCCAGACTCCGGCTGGAAGGAGAGGTGAAGGACTGTCAAATGTAGGTGATGGTGGGAGGGAGACCTCACAACCCCAGGAGCTGGAGAGCTGTGGGTGATGCGTGGACCAGAGAGACTCTTGGGACCTTAGGTGCAGAACGTAGGCTTCTTCTGGCTAAAGCCAGCTAAGGACCAGGAGGCTTTAGGACAGATGCCATGCTAGTAGAGCTGAGATCAAGGAGAATAGATTTGGTGCAGGACATTGAGCAGATCCTGAGAACTTTTACCAGCCCCTTAGAGGATAAAATGGTGTCTCATCTAGGTAGTTGGCTGAAGAAGTGCACATTGTTCTAGGTACCTTGGCAACCTAAGTATCATCAAGAAGGTCCATCTTGGGTTTTAGAGTTAATTCAGAAGTCGTGCTTGTTTGAATCTTCTTACCTATAGTCACGTTTGTCTTGAAATTGTTTATGAAAAGAGTAGGATGATGCAATATATTTGGTTTATTTTGTGTGGCTGGCAGGATCCTTGTTCTGTTTTGTTTCCTAATTGCAGGAACATAATGGTGTCATTTTTGTGAGTTAATTACGGTAGAAATTTGTATGCTCTCTTTGTGGACACTGGGAAGAGCTGCAGCAGCACAGCACCATCCTGCTGTTGGTGGCAGGGACCCTCCTGTAGCCCAGCAGCTCATTCCCCCGATGCCCACCCTCCTCCGGCTAGGAGAACCGAGGTCTTTGCCATCTACACTGCTTCTCCCAAATGTGCAAATCCAGAGTCTAGACAGGTGTAACTTCTTCAAGAGCTTTTCTAAGCCCGTCTGGGGCTGATGGAACCTTCCTGAAGTAACAAGGCATGCTCCTGGCTTGAACATCTTCCTTGAAACCATGACAGCTCCTTCAAGAGAGGGCTGGAGCTGCCTCGTGGCACGACTCTTGTCTCCAGGCTGCCTGATGGGACCTCTCTGCACATGGAGACGTGGAGTTGGGTCACATTTGCTTTCCACAGTGTCTCGGTAAGTTGGACTGAGATGTACGGAGAGTAAGGAAAGATCCAGAGTGGGGCAAGATGTTTCTGTCCTCAGCCACAGACCCGCCTGGTCCTGCTCTTTGTGCACCCTTGAAGCTCGTGGTGAAGGAAGAGAGGAGGGGAAATGTCTTTGTCGCAGAGGGAGAAGGGCCAGACTGCGGTTGGGGACAGGAAGGCCAGGAGAGAGGTCTGACGGCGCGGCAGCCCTGTCATCAGCCTGCCAGGATCAGTGGGGTCTGGCTGTGGGCTCTCTCCGGGGGGATTACACCCTACCTCTCCTTGCAGGCAGGATTAGCGTGTCAGGCTGTAGGGAAGTGCAGCAGGACACTAATTACACAGTTACGCCCGGAGATCTACTGCAGCTCCCTGGGAAAATGCAAAGTATCTCTGGAGGTGGGAGGAGGGGTGTAGGAAAGACCTTACCGTGGGGGGTCTGTTTGACTCCCCTGATGGTGCACCAGCACTCGGCTCCTCCACGTGCTGTTTTATGGAAGTGTTACGGTCTGACAGCCATGAATCACCCGCTCGGCTCTTGACTTGCGTCAGTCCAACCACGCTTAAGGGCGGCTTTGTTTGCCGTTGGGAACGCCAGGGCCGGCGTGCCAGCGACGGCTTCCAGCAGATCCTCTTCAAACTGAGTTCAGTGGGCCGGACTCAAAGCCTGGGGAGAGGTGGCTCAGGTGGGAGGTGGGAAGTTGCAGCTCTTCTTCCAGTCCCCTGGAGTTGTGGTGCTGTGCGCTGTCACGGAACTCGCTGAGGAGGTTTGGGCTGGTGCCTGACCTGCCTGTGCACGGGGTGTATCCCCAGGGCTGCTCTGATGGGAGGTTTGAAGTGATACGGCTTTCTTTACATTTAATTATGTGATAGGGCTTTCTTAGTAAGGACTTACTGATATTAAATTAATTTTAGAATCACTCTTCTGTGTCTCCAGTTGTAGGGGCCCTCCCTTGCAGCGTTACCTATACTTCAGACACTAAGTCTGTACTTTCTGCCCCAGAAACTGTGACTGCAGCAGGAGTCGGGGCAGAAACGAGCTCCCACCTTGAAGTGGATTGCGAACCCAGAAGTAAATCCCTTTGGCAAACTCTGCCTTGGGGTGGGACATGAATTCATGAGCTTCATGTTACTGATGAGTGGAGAGTCTTTTGGCAAGGTGTTCTGAAGAAAAGCAGCAGCCCCAAAACCCACGGCGGCCCTATCTGCCCTTCACTTAACATCGCCAGTGTCGAGCTGGAGATCTTCAAAATGGTTACTGAGCGGTTCCTGGAAGTAGGTGGGGGTTTTGCTTGGTCCCTTTTGCAGCCCTTTGGTGAAGGCACACCTGGCAGGTAGGCAGAAGACCGCCAGGTACACGCTGTCTTGCAGTGCATGCAAGATCCAGATGATTAGTAAGCGAGAGCCACTGATTTTCCTCCATCCTTCTCCCAGCCTTCAGAACCTGCATCTGAGGTGTCCCCCCCAGCTCTGATGTCCCTGGGCAAGCACACTCTGCTTTCCCTTGCCCTAAAGCCACCCGTGACCCGGTTTGTTCTCAAACCGCTTCCCTGCCTCATCCTCTCTCCACGCTTTCAGCTGACTGAGGTCTCTTCTGTCCTTCTCATCCCCCACTGGCACCACTCCTTGTGCTCATCAAGCATTGATCAGGGGGACTGCAGGCTTGCCAGCATAATAAGGCCACTCCTCTCCCAAACACTTTTTTTTCCCTCTTTCCCATCTTACAAACACAGAAACTTTTTTTTTCCCTCTTCATTGGACTTGTTTTCACTATTTTTCAGGCTGAAATTAGAGGATTAATTCCTGCCTTCCTGCTGACAGTCATGGAAACGAGCTAGTTTCCAAGTGTCAGGATGCTGATCCTTATCTCGTTCAGTTGCCAAAGAAGGTAATAACACAACTATAAGAATAAATTGCTGTAGCAGATGCAGCACATGGGCATATGGCAGTCTATTAATGACTCGTGTTCTACCCAACTTCTGAGATAAATCAATACATGTTGATAAAACACCAGAGAGCACACAGGTTTGGGTTGGGATTGGTTTTTTCCCCTACCTGTATTTTCCTCCTCGGGACTCTCAGATCATAAATTTTGGCTGGTTTTAACTGTCTCTTTTTTGGACAACCTTAGAGTTTCCCTGTGGAAACGAACACTAACAGACCTGCTTGCCGCTTTCTCCAGACTCAGGTATGTCCTTGCTAGCTGGTTTTAATCCTCTGAGGCAGACCAGCAAGGAGGTAGCTGCCTTGTCACTTCATTACATCATATTTTTGCAGCGTGGTAGTCCCTAGCATCTCTAAAATTACTTGGAGATATAGAGGAAATGGTCTTCCTGGATGCTGTAAGATCACAGCCATGCTTTTCACTGGTCAACTTGACAGACTTTCGTCCCCATTAAATGTCGTGGCAGATCCATGTGTTTGCTTATTGGCTACTTGACTGAGAAACCCATTTTTTCTGTAGGTGCTGTTGGTTAAATGACAGCGGCTTGGTTTGAAGAGCCTGGTCATAGTGTTTTGTGGGTCAGTGCTCCTGGCTGAGTGATGGCAGAGCTGTGGCACAGGCAAGGTTGGTGCTTACCACAGTACTGTGATCCAGGGACTTGCTTCCTCCTTTTATATAGGACAGGTGAATGTAAAATAGATGAAATTAAAAATAATGGTACTAAAATTTCTTTCGAAATCAGGGGAATGGGCTTTCTTGGTTTGCAATCTTGTATTGATCTCTTCTCTTGGATGCAAGATGTGTTGGAGGTGGTGTTTGGAGCGTGTGTGGCAATTGGCATCTTTTCCTTTTTGAAGCTTTCAGGGGACAATGTCTTGTTTTCATCTGCTTAAGGGGTCAGCTTTAGGAAAGGACCTGTTCCATCATGTGTTTTGTCATGGCCAACCCCATGCAGCCAGAGCTCTTACACGAGGAGGAAAACTGTGGTTACAAGCTGCCAGGTTGGCTCCACCGTGGTGTTTGGGAGCCCTCTGGGGAGGCAACCTGGCAGTGCCCTTAGAGGTGTAGGGTGGGGGACGTGGCTGAAAAGTCAGCTGGAGTTGGGCAGCTCCCTAGAACAGAAATCCTCCTCTGGGTTGTGGAATATCTGACAAACTCCATCTGTTTCCCAAAGTACATATGTGCATTCCTAGTTTTCCTTTGGTTGGGTATCGGAAAAGTCTTGGCTGCTCTTGTCCTGCAGGTCTGCTTTGGCTGAGCACTCTCTAGCTGACAAATGGGCTGCTTCTTCTTGGGTGCTTCTGCAGACTAAAGAGCACCCAAGAACAGAGCTCCAAGGCCAGGAGGAGTTGGTGGTTTGCATAGACTGATGCTGCTGTTAGCAGTTACAGAAGTTGTAGAGATCAGTGTTCTCCAGCTGTGGTGACTGAATTGTTTTTAAGCACCTTGTGAACTTTGATTTATGAAGGACTGTGTTTCGAAATGAGCGAGTTCGAGGGCGGTGTGTTAGAACAGGCTTTGAAGAAACCGGGGCCGCTCTTCGGCTTGGAAAAGGGAGGACTTAACAAACCCAACTGCAGTGTTTTAAGGCTGCAGGGGACCAGTTGAGTGCTCTGTCTTCCAGTGTCTTGTGACAGTGCAAGCTTTGAGATGTTCAGGAATGCAGGTCTTAGAAGAGGAGATGCGTTATTGCTGGTGGTGCCTCCTCAGCCGGAGGAACGATCTGTGATGCCAAACCATCCCGCACACAACCAGGACCTTGGTGACGCTTGTGGGACTTCACTGGGGTGATGAGCTTGCCCAGGCTTCGATGCTGCAGCCTGCGGTGACAAGGGAGCAGAACTAACGCTTGTGCCTGCAAGAAAGACCAGAGATGTCTTGAACAGGCCCATCAGAGGTCTTTCAGGAGGAGAGCTGCGACTGTCTCGGGTGTCTGCGAGGGGGGAATCTGGGGCAGGGAAAAGAGGAGGTATTTCATAGAGGACATTGCCCTGTCTGTCCAACACACGTAGTCAGAGCGGGACAGGGTTGGAGTTCGCCTGGCTCTTGGGATAGCTTGTGGCCTGGCAGATGGGAGAGAGCTGTGCCAGGGAGGAGGAGACCCGAATGCAAACGGAAATGTGGTACTAGTCAGACTGAGCTGAGTTTTGGCACCTTCTTTGTGCTCCATCTCCTTGCTGAACTGTGTATCCTGAACGAGCTGAAAGCTTAGGAGGGCTATGACTTTTTTCCATCCCAACCTAAGGAAAAGATTTGGAAGCAGTTGGGTGGAAATTAAAAGTTAGACCTTTCTGTTAGCTCGACTCAAGTGGAAGTTGTCGAATGCTCCAGGATGCTGTCATTCCGTAAGCAGCCGCTGCAGCTTGAAGGCTTTCAGGATGGTTTTGCTGTTTTTTCACCAGCTTCCCAAGTCCTTGAGTTGCTCAACAAATTTTGAAGATGTTCACAGTGAAAAACCTTTGTCTTGTTTTTATTTTCCTTTTTATTTTTTTGGAAAAAAACCTCCTCTGTATAAGTAATACTCTGGGCTCAAACCTGTCAATATTAGGTTAACACAAAATCCATAGGCCAGAGTCTCCTGCTTTACGCTGTTTTAGTGAGTGGAGTTGGGTTTTATTAGACAACTACATCTCTTTCCCAAACGTTTTCTATGCTTCGGGAGCGTAGCAGCTGAAGTGCTTCCAGAGTGCTGTCTGAAATGCCTGGCTCTTTGATCTCCCTGGGGATCATGCAGACAGAAAGTGGAGGAAAATGTGTGTTTGTCGATGGTTTGAACTTCTAGCAGGGCTTTCTACTCCAGGTGGAAGTTGGTTTATTTTTGGAGAAGTTCTGCAGAGGCTTGATGCTTTGGAAATAAAAACCTACCCTTGATTGACTTGTTTATAGAATCACAGAATCACAGACTGGCTAGAGTTGGAAGGGGCTCCCAGAGGTCATCTAGTCCAACCCCCCTGCAAGAAGCAGGGACACCCCCAACTAGATCAGGTTGCTCAGGGCCTCATCCAACCTGGCCTTGAACGTCTCCAGGGCTGGGGCATCCACCACCATCCTGGGCAACCTGTTCCAGTGCTCCACCACTCTAGCACCTTGAAATATGCATCTTATTTATCATTAGTATTTTTGTGGGTTGGGCTTTCTTTTTTTTTTAATTTGTTTTTAAATTTTTATCATATTTAATCCCCTTGCTGATCTGCTGGTCCCTTTGCTCTGCCTCAGCCGACAAGGTAGTGCAGAGGCAGGTCTGAGATGCAGGAGCAAGGCAGGGAAAGAAATGGGACCTGCTGAAGTGAGTGCTCCAGGCAGAGGAGGTAATGAGGGTGAAGCCAGCTGAGCAAGCTGGGAGCTTTCTGCTCTGGGGCCCTGAGCTCCATACACACAGTAAGTGCTGGTGTGTACTACCCTTACCCTAGGTCATCTTGGTGGCTCTGGCCCTGGGGTGGAAAGGGTCTGCCTCCTTACTGCAGGTAAACAAGAGCTCCATCGATCTGTGTGTTTCTAAACTGCGTGTTCAAAGTCCTTTTTGGTGACTTTATATATAGTATCTACTTTCGAGGACAGAGAGTAATTTTACGTGCATAACAAACCCCACTGTATTGCAAAGGGTGGCTTGTCTGATGGTGTCCACAGCAATAAAAGTAGCTCTGCCTTAGGTGGTTTTATTCATCATTTGATGGGTGTTCAGGGAACTCTGCCAGCCTAGCTGGGGCAGATGGACTGCTCTTCCCCAGAGTGAAGGCTGGCAGCACTTCCCACCTCTGAGAGCCACCAAAGCTATGCCTGAAGAACCCTTTTCCAACTTCTGCAGGGTCCTGCACTTGGGACAGGATAAACCCTGTTATCCTTGCAGCTTAGGAGATGATGTGCTTGAAAGCAGACCTGAGGAAAAGGACTTGGGGCTAATCGCAGGTGAAAACCTGGACGTGGGCCACCAGTGTGCATCTGCAGCCCAGATGGCCAACCCCATCCTGGGCTGCATCACCACAAGTGTGTCCAGCAGATCAAGAGAGGGGATTCTGCCTCTCTGCTCTGCTGTGGGGAGATCTCACCTGAAATACCGTGTCCACCTCTGGAGACATCAACACAAGAACGACATGGACCTCTTGGAATGCATCCAGAGGAGGCCACAAAAATGATCCAAGGGCTGGAGCCCCTCTCCTGTGAAGACAGGCTAGTACAGCCTGGAGAAGAGAAGGTTCCAGGGGGACCTTATAACAGCCTTCCAGTCCCTGAAATGTACCTGTAGGAAAGCTGAGGAAGAACCGTTCATGAGGGCATGGAGCGATGGGACAAGGGGTGGTGGTTTAAACTATAAAAGGGAAGATTTAGGCTCAGTATTAGATAAAGTTCTTCAACATGAGAGTGGTGGATCACTGGCACAGGTTGTCCAACAGGTTGCCCAGAGAGGTGGTGGAAGTTCCATCCCTGAAGGTATTCAAGGTCAGGCTTAATGGGACTGTGAGCAACCTGATCCAGCGAAGATGTCCCTGCTCACTGCAGGGGGTTGGACTGGATGGCCTCTGAAGGTCCCTGCCAACCTAACACGTTCCATGATTCTCCTCCAGCAGTCCAAAACCCAACCTGACTTGCAGTAATTACCAAATACTTACGCCATCTGCTGCCTGTTCACGCCTCAGAGAGCCTCCGAATTTACAGCGCTGACGTAGGAGTTAGCCCTGTGAGTGGCTGTGATTTGTTTTGGTGAAAATGAAGCAAGCCAAGACTGGTGGGCCCTTTCACAGAACCTCATACTGGTCTGGGTTGGAAGGGACCCCGAGGATCCTCAAGCTCCAACCCCCCTGCCACAGCCAGGGCCACCAATCTACAGGCCTGGAGCCACACAAGGTTGCCCAGGGCCCAATTCCAACCTGGCCTTTCTGAGGACTCACCATGCCATCTGCCAGCGATGCTTACCTCTGCTCTGGATGGTGTTTCATTGGCTGCTCTGTGCTTCCCCCCGTGACTCGGATGCAGAAGCTGTTCCCCTCCAGCTCGCTGGCCGCCGGTGTTACATGGACATCCCAATACGTACGCCTCCATGTGCAGGTCCTGACCTGATATCTGGTGGCTCACGTGTCTCGAGGCTTGTTGGGCTTTGGCTCAAGGTATTTGTGCTACTGGTTACTCTTCTGGGTGTAGTCTGAGTGTGTGTGACTGAAACTTTCTCTGTTCTGCTCCTTTCACTTGTTTCCAAAAGGTAGCACTTCAACCCAGAAAAAACCCACCCCTCCCTTTCTCTGTTGCTCACTAGAAGTGTCTGGGGGGATCATTCCCATGGCTGGAGCTACTCACCTATATAGTTTTAACTATCAAACTGTGCATTTGTTGTTAGGTGACTTTGTTTTTCCAGTATGTTGTAAAAAGTGGGCACGTGTGTGGTGTTCCTAATACTCTGTCTCTTCCCGAGGCTCTTTGGGATGAGTGGTGTCCCGAGGCATGGTGAAGAACTCGTGAGCTGTGATGCAAAATGTACATTCCACCACTAACTGCCATCTTTCTGCAGAAAACTTACAGTCCTGTAACTTCTGGAGATCTCAGCAGCTTTGCACGGTCTCAGGGCTCTCATCTGAGAGTCAGCAGCTTTGCTGACGACCCTGTTCATTGCAGCACAGAGATGGCCTCAACCAGAGGGACGGCGAGCAAATGGTTTTCTTTGGGAGCGGTTTTTAATTTTTCCAGATATTTCTTCTATGGGTACAAGTCTAAAGTGATGTAGACCAAGAGTTTGGGTTTTTTCTTCTCCAGGGGTACCAGAATGGGTTTTCCTTGCTTGTGGAGTGCACTTTGTGTTTTCCTTAGGGACTCTTTGTGAGGCTGGATGCAAGCCACCAAGCCATGCTGTGTGTTACCTTCCTGGCAGGGACACGGGGTGCCGTGGACAATCTGCTTGGGGCCATTCAGCAAGGGGCTCTTGAGTAGTGCCACATGCCAGCCCCTTTTCACTCATCTCTTTGGAGCTCCAGTTAGCCACAGATGTTCAAAGATGAGCACTGTGCTGGTAGTGACATTTAACAAGATAACTTCACAGCCCACTGATGATTTGTTCTCTTCTTAGTGGACTATAACTCTTAATTTCTTGGGGTGAAAACTCAGTCATCCTTTAAAGACTGAAACATGCTGCTTCTGATTCCTTGGGGAGGTGTTTCTTCAGGACGTGGCACTTGGATTGCAAGAACAGCCAGTTCCCCATGAGCCAGCAGTGTGTCCAGCCAACCAGGGGGGACAGCCGTGTCCTGGGGTGCCTCCATCCTGGCACGGCCAGACGGGCCAGGGAGGGGATTGTCCCGCTCGGCACTGCGCTGGGATGGCCTCACCTTGAGCTCTGGGGACATCAAGGCTGGAGGCCCTGGGGTTGTTGAGCCTGGAGAAGAGGAGGCTGAGGGGAGACCTCATGGTGGTCTGTGGCTTCCTGCCGAGAGGCAGCGAAGGGGCAGGTGCCGATCTCCTCTCAGTGGGGACAGGGATAGAACCCGAGGGAACGGCATGAAGCTGTACCAGGGGAGGGTCAGGGTGGGTGTCAGGAAGAGGTTCTGTCCTGAGAGGGGGGTCGGGCACTGGGACAGGCTCCCCAGGGAAATGGTCCCAGCCCCCAGCTGGGCTGAGGTCAAGCAGTGTCTGGACAATGAGACAGTCCCCTGCTCTGACTAGGCTGGTCCTGTGTGGAGCCAGGAGCTGGACTCGATGGCCTTTGTGGGTCCCTTCCAGCTCAGGAGAGTCTGTGATTCATCTGTGTATGACATCTCCTGAGCTGCCAAGAAGCACCCAGACCCTGTTCTATCACTTGTCTGTGGAAGGGCAGGGGGGTGAAGAACCTAATGGTACCCAGGTCCTCACCCTTTGGTGCAGCAAAGCTCTGCTGATGTCTCCCCCTTCTCCAGCTGCTTTGCTCGAAGCTTGTGCATGTTGGAAGCCCCAAGTGCTGAAAGCAAGCTGGCTTTCACTCCCAAGCAGGGTGCTCAAGGTGGCTTTTATCTTTTTTTTTTTTTTGGTCCTGATTTCCTACTTTGCACCTTTCCTAGGGTCTTGTGCTGCCCATCTCCCTTCTCATCGTAGTTGCCCGTGCTCACTGCGCTGTGAGCTGTCTCTTTGCACTCAGCTCTCAGTTTCTTGCCACTCTTTACCTTTTTGTTGAGTTTTCCTGTCTTGACACTGATGATAGATTTTGTTGATGGAAGGTGAGGTGGGTAAATTGTACATGGTAATAGCAGTTTAGGGAAAAAAACCTGCTAAAAGCAGAGGAGAGAGGTTCTGCTGTGTAACGGTGTTGTAAGGGCATGTTTGTGTCTCTGAGTGCTCAGGGCTGGGAGCATCAACAGGTGATGAAATAGGCAGCATTTGCTATCTCACCAATTCATTACACGTTTGTTTGGAGGGGGTGTTATTTTGAGACTGGATGTTTTCTTGGAGGGCTGATGATTTCTGGGGCAGCACGTGACAAAGTGGGGTGGCAGCTCTGGAGCTGGGAATCTGGAGAAGATGCTTGAGGCGGGGAGAGGGTGGGATGCTGCCATTCCTTGAACTTGTCTCTTCTGCTTCATGCTCTTGATGCACTCCATTTCTGATGGAGTGAGTAAAATCTTCATGTTACTGCTGATGGATCTTCTGGTTTGGGTCCTTGGGTACACTTTGGCACATGGGAGCATTTAGGAGGGAGGTGGCCTGATTCAGTGACCCAAAGATAATGTGCATCTAAGAAGGGCCGTCATTATCCAGAAGCTGATGGTCCTTATCCAGGATCCTGAGGGGTGACCTCATTAGCATTTATAAATATGTCAAGGGTGAGTGTCAGGAGGATGGAGCCAGGCTCTTCTCAGGGATGGCCAGTGACAGGACAAGGCGAAATGGATCCAAACTGGAACATAGAAGTTCCATCTTAATATAAGGAGGAACTTTTTCCCTGTGAGGGTGACAGATCACTGGGACAGGCTGCCCAGAGAGGTTGTGGAGTCTCCTTCTCTGGAGACATTCAAGACCAGTCTGGACACGTCCCTCTGTGATCTCCTCTAGATGATCCTGCTCGGGCAGGGGGTTTGGACTGGATGGTCTTTCGAGGGCCCTTCCAGCTCCTGATATTCTGTGATTCTGTGATTTGGTGGTCCTGGTCCTGCACTCCTGAGCAGCTGAAGCAGTATGGTCACAAAGGGTGAGAGCGCTGGCGAATCCGGCTTTTGGGGCTCTGAGCATGTATCGCAAGTGATTGATGCTACAGGAAAAGCATGTCTGCCCTCGCTTTGGGATGGCAGTGGAGGGAAATAACAGCCAGTGTAGGGTCTGGCACCTGGGAAGGAACAACCACAGGTATCAGGACAGGCTGGGGATGACCTGCTGGAGAGGAGCTCTGCCGAGAAGGACCTGGGGGTCCTGGTGAATGACAGCTTGGCCATGATCCAGCCATGTGCCCTGGTGGCCAAGAAGGACAATGGGATCCTGGGGTGCATTAAGAGGAGCATGGCCAGCAGGTCAAAGGAGGTGACCCTCCCCCTCTACTCTGCCCTGGTCAGGCCTCACCTGGGGTCCTGTGTCCAGTTCTGGGCTCCCCAGTACAAACCATACAGGGATCTCCT
>VXBZ01005243.1:0-18942 GCA_013399135.1 Heliornis fulica | reverse complement strand
GTTGTGGAGTCTCCTTCTCTGGAGACATTCCAGACCCATCTGGACACCGACCTGTGTGACCTGCTTTAGGGAACCTGCTCTGGCAGAGGGGGGACTTGATCTCTGGAGGTCCCTTCTAACCCCCTGCAGGTCTGTGACTGTGTGAAAGGTCTGCTCTAGGCCGGAGTGGCAAGAGGAGCCCCCAGCCTGCATCACGCTGGCTCAGTGTGGTACTGCGGCATCTGCATGGGAGGTAGTGATATAAATTAATTACACCATGGAAATAATTATATGGCATCTGCAGCACAAAGGAACAGAAAAAATGTGAAGCTGGAGATGTGCTGGGACAGTGCTGGAAGTGCCTGGCTTTTCTCCACTTGTAAACACAGTTGCTGGTCTGCATTTTATTTATTTTCCTGCTGCCTTCTCGGTTTGGGGCGTTCTGTGTGTGTGTGCCACCCTTGAACGCTCACTGCCAAAGTGTCTCCAGTTCTGTGGGCAGCCCTGGAAATCTGTTTTCCATCTTTTGGAAGATTCCAGCTAGTTATGTTGCTTTTGTCATTTAATTTTCTCTTGTTTCCCAGGGTATTGGGAAGTGGAATCCAAGCAGTGTGTGTTTTGCCCTAGGACACATCAGTAGTCGGGTCACCATTCCAGAAATTCCTTTCCCTGTACATTTTTTTTTTCTCTGGAGCAAGCTCACAAAGACTCTGAACATCTTAAGTGCAAGTCTGAAAAGGTCAAACCTCATGTGTGCTCCAGCCAGGAGGACAGGATGGCAGCGATGCCGGGGCACAGATGAGTTTTAGACTGTGGCGTGAGAGCAGTATGTTCACAGCGAGCGGTCAGGTACGTCTGGGGTCCTAGGGAGCAGCTGGAGGTAGAGCAGCGAGGATTTCTCTTGAGTTACCTCTTAATGCAGAGGGGGAGGGATCAACCCTCCCAGGGTTTATGGTTGGGAAAGGGTAGGAGTTGTTCTTCACTTCCACTTGCTTTGCCTGCTGGATCCCAGTGCCAGGGCAGCACCTGGGAAAGCAACACATCAGGGGGCTTTGATCTGCTGGTCCAAGTCATGTTGAGTGTGTTGTTCTGTGGGGCTGTTCGCAGGGCCACCAAGATGATGGAGTGGAACATCTTCCTTCTGAGGACAGGCTGAGGGAGCTGGGGCTCTGGAGCTTGGAGGAGAGGAGTCTGAGGGGTGACCTCATTAATGTTTATAAATATGTAAAGGGTGAGTGTCAGGAGGATGGAGCCAGGCTCATCTCAGGGATGGCCAGTGACAGGACAAGGGGAAATGGGTCCAAACTGGAGCAGAGGAGGTTCCATCTGAAGATAAGGAAAAACTATTTCCATGGGAGGCTGACAGAGCCCTTGGCCAGGCTGCCCAGAGAGGTTGTGGAGTCTCCTTCTCTGGAGACATTCAAGACCAATCTGGACACGTTCCTGTGTGATTTAATCCGGGTGATTCTGCTCAGGCAGGGGGTTGGACTGGATGGTCTTTTGAGGTCCCTTCCGACTCCTGACGTTGTGTGATTCTGTGTAAGCTTTGTGGGTTTGTGCTGAAAGCCTGTCCAAAAGCTTCTGTTCAGCTGAGGTCCTTCCACACAGCACTTGAGTAATGGTGGGGTCAGCTTTGCCGTGGTGTGTTTCCCATTGGAAAGCAGGACTCTGTACACAGCACAGAGGGAATCTTTGTTAAGGTAGCAGAGTGACAAATGCTGAATGTTTTCAGTTTTTCTTCTGCATGGTATGTGAAGGGTGATCAGCTCCTGCCAGCTGGCTTTCTGGCACATGTGGGCCAGAGTTAGCAGAATACCAGCAGGAGCAGGGAAGGGATTGTCCCATTGTCCTCATCTCTGGTGAGGCCACACCTCAAGTGCTGGGTGCAGTTCTGGGCCCCTCACTCCAGGAAGGACGTTGAGATGCTGGAGGGTGTCCAGAGAAGAGCACTGGAGCTGGGGAAGGGTCTGGAGTACAAGTCCTGCGAGGAGGCTGAGGGGAGACCATCTCACTCTCTCCAAGTCCCTGCAAGGAGGGTGCAGAGAGGTGGGGTTGGGCTCTTCTCTCTGGGAACAAGTGACAGGACGAGAGGAAATGGTCCCAAACTGCCCCAGGGGAGACTGAGATTGGACACCAGAAGAATTTCCCCCCTGAAAGGGTTGTCAGGCCTTGGAACAGGCTGCCCAATGCAGTGGGGGAGTCCCCATCCCTGGAGGGATTGGAAAGGCCAAGAGATGAGGTCCTGGAGGACATGGTCTAGAAGTGGCCTAGGCAGGATCAGGCTGGGATTGGACTCGAGGACCTTAAAGGTGTCTTCCATCCCAAGGGGTTTGATGAGTCTGTGAGGTAGTTTTTGGGTAGGGGCATTGAACAGCACCACAGCTGTCCCTGCAGCACCTCCTCTGCAGTGTGTGGAGATGAACCGGACTGGGTGCTCTGACACTGGCTGGAGGGAGGGAAACCAAAAATAGCTGTTGGAGTTTAACATTTAAGATACAGCCAAAGTTGTTGTCATTTGTCATTTAGGAAAGTGCAGAATTGCATTGGGTTTGGGTGTTTTTTCCATTTTAAATAACATGCATGTTGGATAATATGTTGAGGGGAATTGTGTGCACTCGTGACTGCGGCTGTGAACGTTTGCTAGCGGCGAGTAGCTTGGGGCATGGCAAGTGCCAGCAGTCTCCTCTTGCCCTGCCGGCACCGGCTCTGCTTCGCCACCTCACTGGTCATGTCATGAAATGGCTTGGCACAAGGAGGAAAGTCTCGTACTTGGGGTGTTTAGATCAGTTCAAGGAATGCACGAAGCTGGAATTGAAGGGTGAGAGGAGATGGTCAGTGTGGTGTCTACTGGGAGCTAGCTGGTGCTTTTATGGGGCACAGGTTGAGTGCGGGGGTCCCTGAGTCAGACAGAGGATGGGTGTGCTCCCCAAACAAGCAGGAGGTTCCTCTGCCTCATCTTTAGGTCATACCTGGGCTGGTTTATGGCTCCTCATCTCAATTTGATGCCAGCCAAATGGACGTTGCTGTTGTGGGGCAGAGAGAAGTGGATCCTATGGACCACCAGTGTCTACCAGTAAGCAGAAGAGGTAGTTTTTTAGTGAGAAACCAGTAACCCACCATGCAAGGAAACTTCCAGTTCACAGTCACTCTCTCCCACCCTGAAAGACGGGAGGATAAAACCTGAGAGGCCTTTCCAACTGAAACATCCCCACATCACCTCTGTATCTTTGAAGTTTGCTCCCTGCTCGGTGGTGTCGGGTGCATGTGCCGGAGGTAATGTCACCTGCTGTCGGTATGGAATGGAACATGGCAGGGTCTTTGGAGAACAATTCCATACACATCCAGGGAATCGGTCGATACACCCGGTTGATCGAAACAATGTGCTAACATCTTCTCTTTTATGATCTTCAACATACAGAATATGAGGGTGGGAAGGTGTCGGGAAGGAAAAGGCATTACTTAGAACTTTATTTAAAGAGCTAGAGTGAGTTCAAGGCCCATTACACAAAAATACTCTTTCAGGATACTTGCTCACAACTCCAGGCAGCGTGCGTCTCCTCTCCAGAGAGGCCGACACGCGAAGGCAGCATCGCTTCTGAGGAGGAGCGCCACCTACTTGGAGAAAAACCTGCGTTGTTTCGTCCAGTCTGCCCTAGTTCAGAGCCTTTTCATCTTTGTGGCTGTTTCACAGAGCCAGAAGTGTAACCCAGAGACTGAGACCAGTGGGTTTTCCTTTCAGGAAAAAAAAAAAACCCAACCAAAACTCCCCCCCAAAAAAACCTCACCAGCAGTATGGGAGAAGAGCGAGTGCTCAACTCGGTGTAGAGAGCTGCACCAGCATGGGGGTTCTGGATGCTTTTTCTAGCAGCTCCTAATGAATAATTTGCTGATTTCAAGCTGTCATCTTTCTACATGCTTCCCTTCTGCCCAAGAAGCAGGAGGGAATCCATTGTGTGGGGAGGGAATCCAATGAATCCATTTTGTGATGTTTTTAAATGTATGTAAAATCTCTGACCGTTGGAATGTCCACAGGGCATTGGTGCAGGCTCACGCTCCATGGCAGCAAAGGCTCCGGATGCCTGCAGTGCAGGGAATAGGTTATTGCATGGCCATGTTTGCCTCCAACTCTTGGAAGATGTAGTTTAGTGTTGATTTCTCCCCTCACCCACGTGCTGATTCTGGATTTTTTCAGTGCTTTTCCCTGGTCCATGGGCAGAGGGACCCCTTGGCTGGGCAACGTCCTGAGGGACTTGGCTTTTGGTGGGGGCACATAGAAAGCTGTGGGATGCTTGGCTTCACGATGAGAAACGAGGGATCAGTAACTTCAGATGAAAGAAAAAAAAAGAAAAAGAAACCACTCCAAACCCAAAACCTAAAATCAAACAACAAAATCTGAAATCATCTTTTTTTTAAAAAAAGTTTTTTCAATTACTGCCATGAAAATGGTGCCTTAAGGCACCACCTGAGGTAATAAACTCAACTATCTTAATTTACACTTTTCTACTTGCAGTCATCAAACAAAACCCAATATAACAAACTAGGAAGGACTTACAAAATGCCCCCTTGATTTTTCTTCTTTAATTTTTTTTTTCCAGGTATTTTTTGATTGCTAAGAATGATGCCACTTCTTGGCATGGCTGCTGTTACAAGCTGGCTTACTGTGTTGCTTGTGACTGGCGGCCGTTGTTTTATTTAGCTGTGGTTTTCCGTTTCCTGCCTGTGGCGGGTACGTGTGTGTCAGACGCTCTCTAGCTCGCGGCGTGTGGCTTTGCCTTCCGCTCGCGCTTACCGGGTTGTGGTGGCGTTACTGGCGGGGGTGGGCGAGCGAGCTGACTGCACACCGGAACACCGGTGCGACGCACGAGCAGCGCCCGTCAGCTCGGACGCAGCCTAAAGCCCGATGTTTCCAGGGGCCCTAAATCACTTCAGTTTTGCTTGAACTTGGGAGGGAAATTTAAATCAAAAATGGGGTGTTGGTAATGCTGTCTGCTCTTTGGGTTAGCCTGGTTTGGAAACCAGTGTGTGAATTTCATTTTTGGAATGGTGGTTGGGTTTGGTTTTTTTTTTTCTTTTTAGGGGTTAGAGCAGCATTACGAAGCTCCTTAGGGCAAGCTAAGAAGTTTTCTGATGGACACTGCAGCTGTTCTTCTGGTCTTCCCGGTGCTGGGAACGGGGACTTCACTGTTGGGCCAGCATATTTTCGGTTTGGTGATGTTTGGGTGGTTCATGGTGTGTTGCTTTCAGCTGATATACTTAATGTCCTTGCTAATGAAGGTGAGAGCTGGCAACTGCACTGGAGCAAGCTGAATAGTGCCTTTGGTTGGGAGGACAAACCTTATACCCACTGTAAGGTTTGGAGACCACCACGGTATATTTTTCACAACATTGGTTTAGGTTTTTTCTTCCTTTTGTAACACCTGAAAAACATTTCATCATGCAGTCACCTGCTGCTGCATTCAGAGGAATCCTCAGGGGTTTCAGCCCTCACCTAGGTGTTCAAACTCCTGAGACTTCTTCCTGTACGTCAGCGATGTCTCCGGACAGACCTCGCGCACGGTGAGCATCCGGGTGGCTGCGGCGTTTACGCAAGTGCAGTTCATGGGGTGGTTTGGTGCTTTGGAGTCCCCAGTGATGCCATGTGTTGCAGGTGAAGGCTCACATGCCCAGAAGGAATGGGCAGGCAAGACCTGTTAACGTTTTCACTGCTTTTCTCCAACGTGTCAGTGGAGCTTCAGCACAGAGCTGTGGGTTTCGTTTGGAGTGTTTTGCGGTTACAGTTAATGTGCCGTTTCATGTGAAGCTGTTGGGCACCATCACTTGGGTGAGTCTCGAGTATCTCACAAGCTCTTTGGGGTGACAGGAGTCTCTCCCGGTTGTGTAAGGAGTGGAGGGTTGTGCAGAACTCTACCGCAGCAGCGTGACGCGTCTGCGTGCAGCTGCTGAGCAATATTGATCTTAAGGTAAAAAGGGGAGGGAGGGTGGCAGGCATTATGCTTGGACCTCCCAGTACTGCAAAGGTATGTAAAGTCCAGTCCCAGGAGGGACCTCCAGGAAAGCTGGGCAGGACAGTTTGAAAGGGCACGGAACGATAGGACAAGGGGCAGTGAGTTTAAACTAGAGCAGGGCAGGGTTAGGTGAGACCTTGGGAAGAAGTTCTTCCCTCTGAGGGGGGTGAGACACTGACACAGGTTGTCCAGAGAGGTGGGGGAGGCACCATCCCTGGAGTCATTCAAGGTCAGGATGGATGAAGCCCAGAGCAACCTGATCTAGTTCAAGGTGTCTCTGTTCACTGCAGGACTAGATAGCCTTTGGAGGTCCCTGCCAACCCAACTCATTTGGTGATTTAATGGTTTTGGGTTGGCCCTGTGGTAAGATGAACTTGCTGCTTCTTGGCTTGGAAATGGGAGTTGTTCCTTAGCAGACCAGGGACTAGAAATTTCAGTTTCACAACATGCTATTATGCTACTTTAACGCAACTTAAAATGCTTTCACTATTTCAAATTCTGTATTACTGATTTTATCTAATATTGCCATATTAGATGGCCGTGGAATAATGATCCATTGTGGTGAAGTGATAACAAAACCATTGTGTGTTTCATGGGCATTTCAGCTTGTGTTTACCCGTTTTCAATAGAGCAGAGAAAAAATAATTGTTTGTGCTGGAGTTGTCGTCTGTACAACTTGCCATGCGACGCTCTTGGCTATGGCGAGGTCTTCTTCTGCCAGGGCTTTCTGTGCCTTTCCATCAGGGTGAATCAGCAGGCGCGGAGGTTGAGTCACGGCCTCTTCACCTTGAGGCGTGGTCCTGAGCAGTCTCGAGCAACCGAGGGTAATACTTCTACTTGCCTCAACAGCAGGACTGCTGGCAAAGTGCAAAACAGCCTGGGTTTCTCCTGGAGAAGAAAAGATATGCAGGGATCTCTGTTTTGAGGAACACAACAGTCTGAGGATGAAGATTTGTCAGTTAATGTAAAAGTAAACTTGCATCCTTGGTCTCACAGAGGCAACAGTACCGAAACTCTTTACCTGAGCAGAGTGGAGGAGGCTTTCCTTGTGTGAAATGTGGAGAGCTGAGGAGTTACTGCAGCAGAAGAGCCCGAGTTGTGCAGTAAGCCAGAGCTGGGGGAGGCAGGATTTAAGCCAGTGGTAATCTCATGGATGAAAATCAGAGGTGCCTAGAGTATAGCACAGGGGAACGTGTGTCACCACGCTGCTTGTGGCATCCTACAAAGCATCTCTATGCTTCTGAGGTCTTAGAATCATCAGATCTTTAAAGCTGGCTAAGACCTCGAAGGTCATCAAGTCCAACCATCTGTCCAACATCGCCATGTCAACTAAACCATGTACCGGAGTACCACATCTACATGTTTTGTTGAGCACACCAGGGATAGTGACTCCACCACCTCACTGGACAATCTGGTCCAACGCCTGACTACTCTTTCAGTGAATGAATTGTTCCTAATATCCAATCTAAACCTCTCCTGATGCAACTTGAGACCATTTCCTTTTGCCTTTTGCATTTTCAGCTAGCTGTCAGCACAGCTCTGCTTTCTTTCCTATCAAGGTGTCTGGTTTTGAGTAACCCCTGACACCTGATGTCCAGTTACAAAGCCAACAGTTAAAATAGTGTGTCCTGTTCCAAGAAGAAAATCTGGAAGCAAGCTGGAGAGCTTCATTTGAGGGAGCCTGCCTTTGGGTTGGGTATCAACTGGGGATTTACCTGGGCTTACCCATCTTCAACAAGAGGGTTGGACACTTGGGCACTTTATTGACTTTGAGTCCACACCACGTGTGTACAAGTTGCACTTTTTCCTGTTGGCCAGTAAAGTTTGCAGAGAGCACTGGAGTGATGATGCTTGTGTTCCATGCTGGAGGACCGTGGTCCAAGTTGATGGCGCAGGGTTGGAAATAATGTGTGTGCTGGTGCTTAATGCAATAAAAGGAAATTTTAAATACTTTCTTCAAGGTCTGTGCATGGAAATCTTGCCTAAAACCAAAACAAGACATTTCATAGTCCTGGAAAAATCTGCTGCAGTTCTGAGGTGAGCTGGGAAGAGCTCTTTCATGAACTCTGTTGACAGACCACCACCAAAATTCAGTCATGAGTGGTTCAAAAAGTACGTGAATGTCTTTGGGCGTTCGGCTGTTCTGACAGGAAGCAAGCGGCTTGCGCTCGCTGTGTTCACCCTGAGCGTCCTCGGCCGTCCTCCTCCCAGATGGGTGCAGGCACATCAGGCCCTACCTATCTAGCATGCCTTTGTGGTCTCCACTCAGTGCTCTCTGCACAGCATGTCTTGGCTTTCCAGCTCTACCATAAAGACAGTAATTTCCACAGAAATACTTAGTTTGAGTATTTTAAAGTTTTAAATAAATATATACATTTTGATGAATAGCTCCACGTTAGTTCTAAATAAGTTGCTGTCTTAACACTTCTTTTTTTTTGGGGGGGGGTGGTGGTATTTGATTTTGAGGCTGAAGAGACAGCCTTGAAGTTCAGAGTACAGGCATGGTGTTCTGATTTGCATGTGTGATTTAATTGAGGTTTAGTCCTGTATTTCCAGGAGCATTTGAGGGTTTAACTGATGATTTTGAATAAACAGTTGCCCTTTGTTGGGCACTGTCTCTCTTGGCTCTTTTTTCTTAGGTGCCCTCAGCACCTTGGGAAAGGATTTTGATCTCTGAGTGTTGGTAAGTTTTGAGGTGTCGTGCAGGACTGTGAATTTGGGATGTACAGCCCTGGAGATGGGTCCTGATGTGTATCTCCTGGACGTTCCCCCCACATGCTGCTGCAGCTTTTCCTTTCTGGAGTATCACTGGTGGCGGCTGTTTTGTCTTCATGGCCTATTAAAGGACTTTGTACACCAATTCCTTGAATTTTTATCTGCACCTACTTGAGATATGAGCAAAGCAAGAAAACAAAACTCCTCTTTTTCCCTTTTCCAGGGAGACGATGGCATTTCAAGCACGATACTGCGGTCTTCAGTGGGCTTAGGGTGTGAATTGCCCTTTAGGCTGACCTAAGCATGGTCAGCTTATGTCTTATCCTTCAGATGTTTGATCAAAAGGATTTTTCACTAGTGAGCAACAGATTTTACGCTGTTACAGTGTAAGAGGCTTGGATACTGAGCACGAACCTCCTGCCAGGATGAGTTTCTTGGGAAGGTGAGTTGGCAGACTGGCCAGCCCACCCTCTGACTGCTGGCTCGTACCCCGGTACAGCGCTACGAGCCGAAATGAGTCCCTGCCTGCTGTAATTCAAACAAATCTTTAAATACAAGTTCTTCAGATGAAGGATTTGTCCTAATGAACACAACAGGCGATGGGTAGGATGAAGCAAGGCATTTGCTTTCAGTCCCAAACGAGCTAGCCCTGCATGGTGTAGGTGGGGATCAGGCTCACCCCACTCAGGATGGGTGAATTACAAATTCTGCCTCTTTGGATGTATGTGAAAGCAGAGGGAGCTGGACTACACTGTCCTGCCCAATCCAAGCCTGGATGAGAGAGCTGTGGTTTCTGTGGTACCTGAGCGATAGAGATGTGAGGCACCAGCACTCATGGAGCTGCCATAATTTCTGAGGGCATTTGTCCTGCTGCATGTTGGCTGAGGTTGGTGTGACAGCAGGGAGGTGAGAAGAGCCCTCTCCATGTCTTTCCCCAGGATTTTGGCCCTTGTTCTGCAGAAAAGAGGCTTGTTGGAGCACTCTGAAAGGTTAAAACTGGAAGGCTTGCCCTTTGTCAGCCACCCAGCAGCTCCATCAAACCGAAGTCCTGCTCTGGTGATTGTCTTGTTTCCACATCTCCATATCTCTGCTTTCCTCAGCAAAAAGTTCTCCTTATTTTTCCTCTGCTCTTTCCAGTTCTGCTATCCACTCAAGAAGCTGCAGCTTGGAAGGGGGGAAGGCATCCAGTAAGTAGCTACATGGTGGATGGTTCCTATCACTGCAGTACACAGGGATGGGGCAAAGCATCACCTCCCTTTGCCTCTTTTCTCCCTGCCTACTGCTTCATCCAGGAATTTCTCCTGGATTAGCCTGCTTTCTGAAAGCTTCAGTTGCCTGGGTTGCTCAGTAATTATCATCACTTCCTTTTCCTGCTGTGGAAAGAATCAGAGCCTGTGGCCACAGACTGCCCTGGGGGTTGTTTCACAGACCCCAGACTGGTCTGGGTTGGAAGGGACCCCAAGGACCATCGAGTTCCAACCCCCCTGACACAGACAGGGCCACCAACCTCCAGGCCTGGAGCCACACAAGGTTGCCCAGGGCCCCATCCAACCTGGCCTTGAACACCTCCAGGCTTGGGGCATCCCCCACCTCTCTGGGCAGCCCCTTCCAGCCCCTCACCACTCCCTCTATGAAGAACTTCCCCTGATCTCCAACCTGACCCTTCCCCCTGCCCCCCCCATTTAGTGTGTGTGTACCAGCAACGTGTAGGGCTGGGTGAGACAGGAAGCCCATGCCATTGGCTCCCCCTACCATTCAGATAGTTCCCTTTTATTTTTTAGGTTCTTACTGGTTTTTTTTCCTGCTTGGTATCTCATTAGCTTGAACACAGTGTCCTGTAAGTGTGTGGGCAAGAGCTGGAATCGTGCTTGAAGCCACAGAAGAACCAGGCTATCTTTCAGCTGGATTTCTTCCTGACAGTTTATTCAACTGGAGAGAAGGGAAAATTAAGCAGGTTATTCAACCTTCCCTCCTGCCTTTAAAATGTGCTTCGTAGGTCTCCTTCTGCTGACAATCACACATAATTTCAAGGTTTTTTTGCTGTTTTTTTTTTTTCTTTCTTTCCTCACTTCATTTTTTTTTGTATCACAAATCAGTTTTTAAAACCTGCTGAAGTATTAGCTTGGATTTAAGTGGCATTATATCTGTGAATTTGTAGCTATCAGACGTGAATTGATGCGTTTGAATAGCCCGTGATTGGGAGATGGCCGGGTGCCAGCGGCACCTCTCCCGCTGAATGCCAAGGCAGTCCTGTGGAGTTTGCTTTTTTCCCAGCGTGCTGAAGTTCATGGGATCTGTCTTGGCAGATTAAGCGCCTCGCGTTGATAATACTGCCCTCCTGTAGAAATACCTACCGGCGGTATATTGGCTTCACCCCATGCGTGTACCTGGAAGGATGGAAAGTTTGACTCACTGTCAAGAAAAGGCTACGTTAAAACTAAAAAAACAGCCCCTGTCCCACCCCAAAAAAAAAAGCCCCAACCCAGCCTCAACAACGTTTTGCTCTTGAAATAGAGTCTGTCATTTGAATAGAATATTCCAGAGTCAAGTTTAATGCTTGGACTATGCTAATTTCTTGAGGACAGTCCCCTTTTCAGATGGATAGCACCCTGCAGATGGTGGCAGATTGTGCCCTCCTCCACTCCTGCCAGGAGCCTGCGCTCGCTGACAGAATAAAAGCGGTAAGGATGAAGCTATCCATAAGAGTTGATGAATCTCTTGCCTTTAAAATTGAAGTGCTTTGTGCCAGGGAAAAATATCTATGAATATATTTATAGTAATAAACAGTGTAGTCTCTGCTTCTTCATTGCAAGCAGGGAAATTGCTGTTCCACCAAGCTTGTGAAAGTGGAGTCTACTTTTAGATACTTTGAAATGGTAGCTTTTTTTTTTCTTCTTCTCCCGGGATTTAAAAATACTGAAGTCCATATTTTAGAAGCCTGTACGTTAGCTGATGCGAAGATACTATATGCAGACTGTCTGTGGCTGATAGATAATGGCTGGTATAGTTGGGAACAGGTTTTCTGGGAGAATATTCTTGTTGTCTGGTGTTGATAGTCATTGGCTTTCTTTCGGAAGGAGGTGGGGTAACAGGGATGTGCTGTGGGAAGGGGCTGGGTTGAGATGGATTAAACATCAGGATGTAGTGTGGGACCCTGCAGAGACCCCCTGTTCTCCGTGTCATGGAAACCTTGAGCTCTTCTGCTGGAGCTCAGGGCAGCACTAGGCAGGAGGATGTGTTGGGTGCCACCAGCAAATACCTTCTGAAGTTGGCCAGAGAAGAGGGACTGTGGGATGTGGTTGGGTGAAGGAAGCCTGAAACAGAGCTGGGTCTTGAGTGTGCACTTGCAGTAGAAGCAGAACGAGTATCCTACATCCTCACCGCTCGTCACACCTTGGTCATCTGAGAGATTACTCAGTCTTACTCAAGGTGGGATGGAAAACCTAGAGATCTACCAGCTCCTGTTCGGTGCCGAACATCTACCTAGCAGACGGAGCCTACCACAGAGGTGTAGTGAGCACTGTTGCCCCAACCATGCACAACTGCAGTTCTGACCACAGTGTGTCTTTGTGTACAGTTACACAGCAGCAGTCTTTTCTGACTGTAACTGGGGAAGCCAACCTGTTGGGTGTTCAGATTGATTGGCAGCTGTGTCCAGGAGATGACCCATGAGAGGTGGTGAAGCTGTTGAGTGGAGCCTGAGCTGATCCCTACCTTAGAAGTCAGAGGTACTTGGGTCTACCTGTGCCTGTGTGGAAAGCTCCATCTTCTAGGTAGATGTTTGGCACCAAATGGGAGAGTGTGGATTATAGATACTCCATCCCACCTTGAGTAAGACTGAGTAATGTCTCAGCCGACCAAGGTGTGACGAGTGGTGAGGCTGTAGGATACTCGCTCTGCCTCCGCTGCAAGCGCGTGCTTGAGCTTGTCCGTAATTGGACTTAGTGGCTGTTTTCTGTGTACACTAAATGAGCTGATTTTGAAAGTTGTTACAGAAGAATGGAATGAAAAACAACATTAAATATGGATATTTTGGCTTAAAAGGAAAAATGCACATCAAAAGTGTGCTACACATGCAGCTTCTTTCATGTGGCAACTCCTTTACATGTTACATTTTTTCTTAACTTGATTGTGCATTTGTCGGGGTGGGGAGGGCAGTGGTAAGGCTGGCTGGAGGGGCTTCAGGCTTCCCAGGCCCCTGGGGAAAGGACTCTGAAAGGGCCAGCTGCTGTCCTCTGGGCTGTAGTTCTGTCAGGCTGCTTTCACTGAGCTTTTATCTCCGATCTAGTGAATGGGTTCCCGCTAGATTACTCGATTACCTGGGATATCACTCCTAAAGGATTATTTCATTACCACAGATTTCCAAAAGGACGTCTCTTTCCACTTGTTGTGGGGGTGAAGTCATAGGTGTCTGCTGAAGAGACTGCATGTTGTTAGGTGTGGTAGGAGTTGTGTTATTTTCCCACTCAACAGAATGAAGGAAAACAGGGGTGTAGGAAGCAGAACACAAGGCTTTTACGGTTTAGCATTTGGGAAGTGGCGTGTCGTCATCTGGAGGTTAATCCATAAACACCTCGAGGACCACAGCGTTCCTGGTGTAACACATCTTGGGGTATTTGGCTTCTAGGATAACTTCCTAATTATCTATGTTTTTCTTTCTCCTTGATGTTACTGAGGTGGGGTCTGTTAGATTTATTTTCGCTAGGTTCTGGGTAGGAAAGTGGCACGAAGCTCTTGCAGACGCTACGCCTGAGTGTCTTCTGACTCGTGTGAAATATTCATGAGGATTATAATGCAAAAGAAAGCTTTAAATCCATCATAGTTCTTGCTTGTGAGGAGCTGATCTCTGTGGTCTGCTGCTGGCTTCAGGGGAATGCAGTGCATCCTCCACCTGACATGTGGACCTAGAAGTAGCTCTGGAGTAATCAGTATTGTCAAGGGCACGAAGGAGGTATGTCAGCCTCTTCTGTAACTGAGATGGACATCAGCCTGACCTGGTTTCTGCTGCACCAAAAGTCAGAAGTCGGAATTGTGGCAAATTAAATCCATACAACCCATGCTGATGGTGTTTATGCAAAGGCAATGCAAGGTGGCTAACTTGGATATGAGGTGAAGTACCAGTAATAATAATCTTAATAACCCCCAGACAGCCCGATACACACAGGACTGGATTAGCTTGCAACTAAATGGATGTCTTCTTAATTGGACTTGCAGGCCAAAGCCTGATATATTCAAAGCCCAACTCCAATTATTATATATATATATTTATTGTCTACTCTCTCCTGTTCTGCCTGTGAATGTCTGCAGCGTTTTATTTTTACCATCCACCTTGAAAGTATGAGTAAATAGTGCTTAACTGCTAGGTTTGTTTGTGTTGAATTCCATAGGCTGTTGCAATGCACTGGATTTTTATAGCAGTCGATTCCAATTGAAACCATAATTGGTATTTCGACTTGATAGCTGCTGTAAATCTCAAAGAAGGGGAGAGAAGGATGCTCTCATTTTGTTAGCCTGCTTCTCTTTCGGATGCATAGTGCATCTTCCAGCTCTCTGGGCTAATTAAAATGCCATTACAGTACATGTGGTGCTACAATACAGTCTAGGGAGACTTCCAAAAATAGATTCTTGAGTGCAGACAAATTAGAGAGGAAATATGCACTGAGCATTTTCTCATAGGTTTAAAGAGAAATAATCCATTTGCTGCCTTAATTGCTTTCTTGTAAATGTTGAAGTCTTTTTTTTTTTCTTCTCCCCCCCCCAAATTTCAAACGAGTAGACAAATAAATAATATGTCTGTGATAATTATTATTCTCATTAGTAGTATTTTAACTTGTTGTTACGTGCCATAGCCATTAATATGCAAGTCAGGATGGTTTAGTGGACTGTGTGTAACGGTCAGCGACAGAGACTTTTATTCCTCGGCGATCCTGGTTTGTCCGCCCGGTATCCCGAGGCTACGAGGTCAGTGCATGGGCTGCCTTTAGCAGTTCAGCAGCAGAGTTGACCCGGGCCACCTGCTTGCCCACAGCCCCAAGGAATAATGCAGATAAACACTGTTGGCATGGTGTTCAGGCTGCGTGGGAGCGTTTGCGAAGGTTGCAACCTCCTCATGCAAGGTTGTGTCCTTGCAGTAGGACTGAGTCCAGTGCAGTCCCCTGGGAGGCCCTGGGGGTGTTGGAGGTTAAGTTTGGGGTGTTCTGCCCACCCATAATCCAGTCGTTGGGCTCAGAGTGCTCCGTGACGCAGTCCAAATATAAGGGAAATGAAAGGGATGGGAAACAGAACAGCCAGGGGCCTTCCCTGAGAGCCCACTCCAGGTATAAAGCTGGTGTAGATACACCTCACCATGGTGCTCCTCTGCACACAGGCTCTGAACGGGGCCAAGCATGCAGAAGCTCATCTCTTGAGTCAAGGCTGCCGGAGACTGAGTCAGGCTCTGAGCATTGAGTCAAGGGCAGTGGTGGTGTGTTCAAGTGTCTTTCAGTCGCACCTTGAAGCAGCTTAGAAGGTGCTTGGAGAGCAGGTGAATGGAGCTCTGTCCTTTTCCTTTGTGAGAAAAGTTTACAATTACTTTACTAGAAAGCAGGGAGGAGAACAAGGTAATTGCTTGATGACAACTACACATTCCATAGTCATTGATCCTGAAACATCCCCTTTCTCTCTGTCCTCAGTGAAAGCTTAATTTAAATGTGGCTGCACCTCTTAAAAGGATGTGGCTGGGATAGTCTCTGGACACCAACTGATGGCTATTTATCCCGGGCTTACTGTCAGCGGCCTGGTTTCACCTGAGGCTTCTTATCAATTGGGCGCTGAGAAATTACACTTTATTTCTATTTTATATTTTTTTCTGTTTCTATTAGCCAAAATAATCTAGTAACTGCCTTGTGAGTGGTTTGCAAAGAAACTGTTATTAAATTCATCCTTTGGACTATTGTGGGTGGCTTATTGGGATGTCCTGCTGCTCCTCAGCAGTTTCTCTCTGCACTCTTTTCTTTTTACTATTTTTTCTTATCTTGGATTTGGAAATATGTAAGCAAAAAGCCCTAGTGCTGCATTCCTGAGGACAGCAGAGTCCATCGGAGGTTTTTGTAGGTTTTGTGCCAAGCCACCTCGATACTGGCTTGGAAAGGAGCCTTGAGTGACATGCGGCAGTAGGTGCTCGTGTGGAGGACATGGGCTGATGGTTTTGTGGCAAGGTCTTGGATTTTAGGATGTACAGTAGGCCTAATTCCCTGCCTTCTCAGAAATACACAGTTACTGCTGTGTAGTTGTCTGGAAAGTATGTGACTGAGGAAGACTGGAGATGCTTCTGGTCCAGAGGCCTCAGGCGCCCTGTGTGAGCAGGTCTGCTCTGTCTGAGACAGTCTCGGGGCCACTGTATCATCCTTCCTCGGCTGAGCTGGGCTGATATCGGGAAGGCTACCAAGCTGTGCAGAGCATCCATCCCATTTTTGTAAAAAATCTCTTCTCCTTGAAGAGGTTTCTCCTTGGTTGCCTGCAATTCATCTTCTGGTGTTGAATCTAAAACCGAGGTCCCAGAGACTATCACATCTCTGAGTAATAACCTTCCCCTGTCTTGCATATGTGCCTGCTAATGCATCCTGGAGTGAACTTGGCTCTTCTCTATTGTTGCCAAGTGGTGGTTGCTCAGTTTTGTGAAGTGCTTTGGCTTTTGCTGTCTCCTCACTTTGCCAGGTATTTCTCATCTTGTAATTACACTTTTGACCATTATTATTGCCATTGTTGCCATCACCTGGGGGTTGGGGTTTGACTCGACTGTCGCTGAACCTTGCATCCTTCCATTGGCCATCCTGTTGTTGAACTCTGGGTCTCAAGCTCCAAAGGCGGAGATCTCTGCAGTGTGAGTTTCAATATGTCTTTCCTGCCTTTCCCGGTCAAGTGTGAGCTGCTGCGCTGGATGTCATAGATCCAGAAGCAGATGATGACTGAGTGGGCTTTTTAAACCAGAGCTTTGCTTGGTTGGTGAGGACATGCTGATGCCCTCACTGATGTGCCCCACATAGCCTGTCAACATGGGTGGTGGCTTCTTGTTTTTTTGGGAAGGCTTTTTGTTTAGTTGTCTGTTTTTTGTAATAAAACTTGAGTAAAAACCATAGGATCACCAAGGTTGGAAAAAAACCTTCAGGATCATCAAGTCCAACTGTCAGCCCTACACCACCATAACCTCTAAATTGTCTCCCAAAGTGCCACATCTACCAGTTATTTGAACAGCTCCAGGAATGGTGATTCCATCCCCTCTCTGGTCAGCCTGTTCAGTGCTTCACCGCTCTGTTGGTGAAGAATTTTTTCCTAGTCTCCAATCTGAACCTCCCCTGGTGCAACTTGAAGTCACATACTTCTCACAGTAGTCTCTTCTCACAACACCCTCATCTCAGGGAGCTTGGAGGGCCATCAGGTCTACCCTCAGCCTCGTCTCTCTGGGCTTAATCAAAACTGTCTTTGCCAGTTTGGCAACCAGATATACTGAAAGAGAAACAAATTGTTTCACCTTCAATTTTGCCTTGATCCATCCATCTTGTTTTTCCTGTTGCCTGATTATATTTTCTTTTTGTTCTGCCTCCTGCAACCACCCTGCCTTTAGCGGAATCAGATCCTAGTCAACAGCACTGATGTTCTGCACCTCTTCCTCCTGCCTTTCTCTCCCAGCTCTCAACATTTTCCTTGTTCAGCTCTGTAGGACCTTCCCTCTACTCTTGGTGCCCCTTAAAAGTAATTGTTGGCTCTTCGTCACTCTTCTCAATGTGTTTGAGTAGGTTGGGGTGATTTGCATCATGTTGAAGGATCTGAATACACAGAAAACTATTCAAATAACCTCTTCCTTCCCAGCTCTGCCCTGCATTTTTAAACTCATAAGAGTTAATTACAATAAGATGGCTTCCAGTTTGCTGCAAGAGCTCACTGAATGTGTCAGCTTTTGGGTTTTCTTCATTTTATTTTATTTTTTAAGATAAAAAGCTGTACTGCCCTGTCCTCGTCTCTTTTGGTTTTCACCTTGGATGTTGTTCGTTTTGTTGCTTCATCTTTTCTGAGATGAGGCATTTGGGCGCATTTCTTCCTTACTCTGGAGCCATCTTGTCTTTGTTTTCCTCTTTTTGACATGTTTAAATCCTGCAAACCCAGCTCCTTCCAAACCTGGCCCAGCTATATTTTTAAAGTAACTTAAACAACTCTTTGGAAGCAGACTAGAATAAAAATTAAGTGTTCCCATCAATGAGTAATGGCTTCATCTTATTAATTAATGAGTAGAAATGCCCATCTGGAAATTAAGCTACACTAAATGTTCTCTAACTCGAGCTATAAATCAGGCAGGCTGGTGTCTGCTTCCTTACAGGCTTCCAGTTAGTTTTTTCCCTTAGCAGTGGATGGTCTGCAGGCATCGCATCGTCTCTGCCTGGGACCGACCTGCCCAGTTCAACCTCACTGGTGCAGCTGGGGCAGCTCCCTTTGACTGTTTTCTACTGGTTTTGGTGAAGTCGTTGCCTTGATTCTTACAGAACCAATTCAAGAGGGCATTTACTCGAGGGTTATTTTTAGTGGCTGAGGAAAAATGTGGCTAGTAGAGAGCTTGGAGATATTTTGTAGGGCATCTGGTTTGTCTTGGGACTGTTCAGAGCAGGGTTTGTGGCTTTGAGGAGTCAGACCGTGACGGGATGGTTTGACCTCTTTGAGCTCTCTTTGCTTGTCCACGGTGGTAAGAGAAGCAGCTTCCATCCCTGGCCGGTTTTGGGGACTGCAGAAGCACCTCTGATCCCCTCCAGGCAGTAACAGGGATAAAATGATAACAGCTTTGTGGAGTGTGGGTGGCGCAGATAATTTTAGCGTCTTCTGGGTTGTCTTTAATTTTGTAGTTGCCAAAGCTTTCTCTGTAGAGCCATGGTGAAGATGGAGAGGATCTGAGTGCAATCCTTTGGAAAGGGAGGAGGGGGCAAAGCTGTCTGGGTATGGAAATTGATGGTATTTGTCTTGGAATTCGCAGACCCAGACCACTCTTAGTGTTTTCTAAGCACTGCCATAACCTGTCGTACTTTGTCACACGGAGGTCAGTCCCACATCAGTTGGGTTAGGAAGGAGCCTGCAGCAGCGGTGGATGCAAAACCCAGGGCAGTGGAAACAGAAACCAGACTGTTCTTGAGGCTTTGCTCCCCCAGGTGACCAGTTTATCTTCAGTGTGATGGTGCAGCAGGATCTGTGAAGCAGAGGGATGGAATGTATGAAACTGGGA
>VXBZ01005242.1:33715-104115 GCA_013399135.1 Heliornis fulica | reverse complement strand
CCATCCCACCCCCTCCCCGAGGTGTGTAAAACGGGAAGGGGAAGAAAAGAAGGGAGAGGAAGAGGAGGAGTTTTGCTGTACCTGGCGGGGCGCGTCGCTACTCCGGAGTAAGCGCTTGCCGGTCCCTTCTGNGGCGTCTGTTTCTCCGTTATCTGCGGTTAAAGAGCTGCCGGTGGGGGGGTTGATGTCCAGCGGGTCCCCGGGCGCGGCTGTTTCCCACGGGTTCAGATAAGGAGGAATATTCCCCCCGCTGTGAGAAACGCACTGACCGTTCCGCTGACCTAACCCGAGGGCTGCGACAAGCACATCGGGGCTTTTTTAAGTGTCGTTCAGGCTGTGGTCTTCTCGCAGCAGGATCGGTAATGACCTTATCTCCTTATCATTCGGCAGGTGTTGCATACTGGTAAGTTGAGGGGGGGGTCCTTAACCACGGCTCGTTTGGCTGAGCCCCCCCTTTTTGTTTTTGGTTTTTAGCTTTAAAAACCACTTAGTGCATCACTGAGTGACATAAACATCAAATTGATGCCTGGGGAAGTGAGGGAAGTCTTCCTAAGCATCATCTGGTCCTTGTGTCCCTTCCCCCCATCCCTGGCATCTCCAATGTGGAATGAAACTATGAAATCAGTGATTTCCTTGGGGTTGATGGAGGTGCCCACCAGCAGTTGTGTTCCTCAGTACAAGATCATAGGGAGGTGGCTAAAACCTTGGGGACTTTAGCAGGTTGTGAGGATTTTTGTTTTATCCCCCATTATTCTGATTAAATACCTTGGCAGCTTCTTTTCCTGCTTGGCCTATGTGTTCATTTTCCTGGTCTGGAGATTCCCAGAGGGTTTGTGTTAAAGTATTTCTTTTCCCAGATACAGTTTTTCAGAATTCAAGTGATATTTCCTCAGTGTTCCTCATTGTGTGTTTATGTAGCTTTGTCAGTGTACATGGAGATGGCAGTTGTAATATCAAGGCATTAATTAATACTCTTAAAATGACCAACCCTCCAACCAAGGAGAGGTGAAAGTGGTCCAGGGAAAGTGTGGAATTGTTGCTGTTGGTTGGGAATAAAAACTAATTGAAGAAACTTTAGTGATAAAACCTAATTAAATCAGCTTTGCTGATTTTTCTGGATTTCAATGAAATAGGAGTGCAGCAGAGGGAAGATGTTGCTGGTCTAATGCAGGTGTGTGGTGCTCAGCAGGGACCTCAGTGGAGCTTCTCCTCTTCTAAGTGCTCTTGAAATCTGCTCCTGACAGTAAACTGTGAAAGTCTGAGCACTTATAGGGGCACGGTGCGGGCAGAGGGCAGAAGCACGGTGGGTTTTATGACCTGTGAGCAAGGGTTGCTGCTCTGGATTGTTTTCAACACTGGATAAAAGCCATCATTTTACAGTATTCCTTGATTGAAAGCATCCAGAGGAGTTGTGTGTTTTCCCTGCAGGAGTACATGGTTGACATAGGTTGATGTTTAAGATTTTAGTGTTTTGGTTTAGTCAAAGTGGGGGGAAAGTTTTCTTTTTGGAGTAGATCCAGTGGGCTTTTACAGGATCTCCTCAGGGATGTGCAGCCATGACCCCCCCACACAGGTCCCTCTCATGCCATAGGGGTCACAGCCCCATGGGGGACCCAGCAAAGGAAGCTTTGAGCAGTGGGTTTGGTTACTCAGGGACTCCTTCCTCCTCCTTTCTCCTCCTATCCTTCCACCCACACTCCGGGGAATGCAGGCTCCATAACACTGCATGTCTATAAGCAGTTTGTGTATTTGGTGATCTCAGCAACCTTGTGTGCTTCTTCAGTTAGATGGTGTCAGTGCTCCAAAAATAGATTTCCATATTAAAATACAGTTGGGAAGGAAGCTTGAGCCATGAATTGTCGAGCAGATAACGGAGGAACCAAGTCCTGCTGCAGAGCTGCTCTGAACATGCAGCCACCAAAACCAGCGCTCCACTTCTTGGAGCGGCACTGGGAGCTGTAAAACCCAGGACCTGGATAAATTCCTAAGGTCTGCACTGCCTTTTGGTGGAAATATTGGGAAATGGCTCAGTTGTTGACCTGTGGTGGTAGGGTGTTGCTGTGGGGAAGGGCTGGTGGTGTGAAGATCCACACAGGTCCTGGTGCTGCCTCTGCTGAGTTGTGTTTCACCTTCACAGGTGAGGAAACGGAGGGAGATGTAGATGGAGCCTCCACACGACAGCAAGTGAGGTGGTGGTAAGGCTGGGGGCAAAGCCCTGGTGGTCCTCACCCTTGGTGTCCCTCACTAGGTAGGTCCTGCTGGGATGGGATGCAAACTGCTGGAAGAGTGTTTTCCATACATTCTATCATATTGCATTGTATTATATCGCATTATATAATGTTATTTTTTTTAAAATCTGGGGTTTTAAGTTTTAATTTTTCTCCAAATGACTATGTTCAGCGCTTCTGTGCTGTGCAGCTGGTCTAATGAAAAGGTAAAAATAATAATGAAAAGGACAGTAAGTAGCGTTGGATCTGCTCCAGAACAGAAAGAGGTTCCTCACAGCAGATCGAACAGCTTGCCTGGGGTGAGATGGCTCTGGGTTTGGGATGCGTGGGGCTGGCTGGCTGCCCTGCACTCACATGATGGATTCAGGAGTTGTACTCCCAGATAAATACTTTGGGTTGTAATTTCTGTGTAGCAAAATGGTAATAAACCCAGATTAGCTCAAGCCTTGTGAACTTGCACAGAGCTGACTCCACCGTGGGGTGAGGGGGTTGCTCGATGCCATCCCGAGGCCCCTCCCTGCCAGTTTGCCCAGCTTTCTCGCTGCAAACAAGTACTGGTAATTTCTTTGTGTGCTGAACATCCACAAGTTATTTCAGAAGGCACTTTAAACACGAAAAATTCAAAATGCAAACTTTATTTTTAATATTTTTTTCATACATATCTGAGGTACCAAATGCTGTGACTACCTGGCTCTGGCTTTTTAAATCATTTTCTCATTCCATACGGATTTTCTTTTATCATCTTGAGAGGTTTTAATTGTTTGGGTTTGTTTTTTTTTTTTCCTTAAACCAGTCTTGAAAAATGGCACCAGCTCCTCCGAGAGAAGCCGGAGTATGGCGACAGACCAGAGCTCTCCTGTTCAAGAACTGTCTGATTAAGTGTAGAACCAAGAAAAGCAGCGTGCAGGTGAGTGCTTGTCTTCTGCTGGCTTCATATCCACAGCTCCTCTGTGTTCAAGTGGCTCTTGAGGCAGAGGCAACGCTTGGTTTTATTACAATATTTCTCAAGTGCCAAGGTCTGCGCTGAATTTTGGGTTGAAAGAGGCTATTTCAGAAGGTGTTTTGTGAGGGTTTGATGGAAAACATTTTCTGATGTTGAGGTGCTACCCAGAAGAGCTGTTCACAAGGGCATGTAGTGATAGGACGAGGGGTGATGGGTTTAAACTAGAAAAGGGGAGATTTAGGCTGGATATTAGGAAAAAATTCTCCAGTATGAGGGTGATGGATCACTGGCACAGGTTGCCCAGAGAAGTGGTGGAGGCTCCATCCCTGGGGATATTCAAGGTCAGGCTTGATGGGGCTCTGAGCAACCTGATCTAGTGAAGATGCCCCTGCTCACTACAGGGGTTGGACTAGATGACTTTAAAGGTCCCTTCCAACCTAACACCATCTATGATTCAATGAAATATCTTTAAATTAATAGCATAACCTTAGTGCACTCTAAAAACACTTGCAATATAGTTGGATTAGCCCTCTCTGAGAGATCTTAATCTACTGGAACAGTTCAGCTCTGCACACAGGTGGGGTGTGTGATACCTACAGGTGAGTTTTGAGATGAGGACGCAGTGCAGTGCTCGGCTAGCGTTGTTCAACGACTCATGGGTTCTGTTGGCCTACTTTCCAAATAGTGTAAGTTTGCTGACATTTAACACATGTAAAATCATCCCTTTGTACCTTAACATGGCTTCTTATGCCTGCAATTAAAATCCTGCTTGCTGCCAGAGAAGGATTTGGCATTAAAATTACTGTTGCGTTGAAAACATTCGTGGGATTTTACAGCCAAGTGCTTAGACTCGCAGTCTGTCCTTTAAGCTCTGCAGAACTAAGATAAACCTTTGGAAATTTTTTGTTTCTGCAAACAAAATTTGTTGGTTTGTCCATTTCTGGTCACTGATGTGTTGCTATTTCTTCCTTCCTTTGTGCAGGAGGTGCTTTTCCCACTCTTTTTCTTGTTTTGGCTCATTCTGATGAGCATGATGCACCCGCACAGGAAGTACGACGAGGTCGCCAACACCAACCTCGGCACCCTGGACACCTCCATGCTGGTGAATTTTGTCATCGGATACACGCCGCCAACCCGGATGGCCCGAGAAATCATGAAGAAAGTGGCTTTTGATCACTTTGAAGATGGTATTTGGAACCTGAGCTTTATATTTTTCTGAGTGTGTCTCGTGCCGTGGCTTGTGTTTGAAGAGGGAGCTTAGCTGTTGCTGTGGGTGATAGTGGGGAAAAAAAAAATCACATTTCTTTTCCATCACAGTTAGAGAACAGACTGTGAAGGATTTTTTTTTTTTTTTCCTTCCTTCGTTGGCAAATGTTTTGGCACAGCCATCTCAGAGTGGTTCTCATTCTCCTGGCACAGCCAACAAGTGTTAAGTGGCTGCAGGGAGAGTTTTGGGAAGACCCAAATGCAAAGTACAAACCCTCCCTGACAGCTAACTAATACTGGTCCTGGGACATCCTGGGGTGAATTCAGGAGATAATGCTGTCCTGCAGGTATTTTAGGTTGTGTTTTCTATCCTGTTGTTACTATGAAAACAACATTTTAAAAATCTTTTTTAAGTGCTGATTCTCATTACCACTGTCTCCCCTCTTCTTTTGAAAGCTAATTTTCTTTTCTTTTTTTTTTTCTTATTATTTGTGTCCCCAATCCTACACAGCTCACACATGGTGAGAGCTTCTCTCTCCAGCTCCCCTCAATGTACTTCTTGGTGCAGAACTTTTGGTTCTCTTCCTTGTGGTACAGATGTGTATGTGTAAAATGNGGTTTTTATATATATATAACTATATAGATATAATTATATATAAACTATATATAGCAATAAAAAACCATATGTAACTATATATAGACATATCCAAAACCAGATAAATCATTAATGATTAACGTGATGCTGCTTTAGAGCTGTTGCACAGTGTTGGTTCCTGCTACGTTGGTACCTAAACGACCGTGATAATTTCTTCCACCTCGCAGGCATCATCACTGAGGAGTATTTAAGTGAAGAGGAGCTGCAGAAGGCCAGTGCTTTTAAACCCTCCAACTTCGTGGGTGTAGTGTTCACCGATGCCATGTCCTACCAGCTGAGGTTTCCTGATTCGGTCGCTATGTCTTCTGTGTACATGGAATCGAGAGGTAAATGGAAATAAGCCAAAAAATCCTTCCCTTTCCTGATGTTGTGTGTCTTGGGTGTTGAGAAGTGGTATCTGAAGAGGATTGGCCTCTTTACATCTTTATTCACAGCCAGCTGCACCAACCTGCGCAAAGGGTGTGAATCGGTCACGTACTGGAGCTCGGGATTTGTGGCTCTGCAAGCCTGTATCGATGCTGCAATTATCCAGGTAACTGTGAATGAAATAATAAGACCCAGGAGACTTGAGTCTGTGGACAGGCTTGGCTCTGGGTGGCTTTGATGTTGTCTGCTAATTGTGTAAGATGCCGTGTCCAAAATAAGTGTGATGAGCAGGCAGAATGTTTCATGGGTGGTTTTGCTGGGATTTGTACAGAAACTCTCTTGTCCAGTGGAATAAACTGGATGTTTGACTTCATTTGTGTCCAAATGAGCCCAAACCGCCTTTAAATCACTCGAAGACTTGACAGCACCCCCCACATAATGTGCCTTAAGATGCTGTGCCCAAAGGGGCTGCAGAATTTACCTTACTCTTTCAGTGTCAGTATCAGTCAGCAATAATCCTTTTCCCTATTCCTGTCCCTCTGTGCTGCTTTTTAAGTTTTAGGAATTGCAAAGTTGTTAATTATTATCTGCAACTGTTGGCATATTCCCCAATTTCCACGCTTCTGGGCAGCTTTTTGGGGCTGTAAAATCCAGAGTGGTGCACAAATAACTCCTCCTTCTCCTCCTTTCAGCTGAAGACGAATCAGTCTGTTTGGGAGCAACTTGAACTGACGAGAGCGATGGTTATGGGAGAGGATGCGATGGTGGAAATAGATCATTTTCCTCGTGCCATTATTTTAATCTACCTAGTGATCGCTTTCTCACCATTTGGGTATTACTTGGCAATCCATATTGTGGCAGAAAAGGAGAGGAAGTTGAAGGAATTCTTAAAAATACTTGGACTGCATGACACTGCCTTTTGGTATGTGAGTGCTTGGTATAACACATTCTTTGTAAAAGAAATACATAATATACACAGAAATAATTTTTTTTAAATAACATTTTCTAGGAAAAGCCCTTTATCCCATCCTCAATTTAAAAATTTTTCAGTCTGATTAATTGAAAACAGCCTCAAAGGGAGATGCTCTGTAAAACTGAACAGAGAGATACTTGCAGGCTTGTGAAGCAGGAATATTTTAATAATACCAGAGTAAAGCTGCTGTGTTTATACATGTAAAGTCACGCCAGACTTCAGAGGATTAAATGTGATGATGCTTGGGATCTTGAAGTAGTTTGGTTTCATTGGTTTTAAATATTTTTGGCTCAGTGTCTCTGTTTCTGGAGGCTCAACAGGTAACCTGCAGTCTTTCTTCATAGCTAATCAGCAATTTTCCCAGCACATAATTAAATGCATTGTAACTCCGGAATTTTAACGTGACAGAGCAGTCGAAGTAGTAGGTTTTAATTTGTTTTCTTGCCTCGATGGGAATTGTCCTGTACAATATAATGGGTGGTTTTTTTTCCAAATCTCAGGATGCACTAATTTGAAATCATTGATAGTGGCAGAGAGAAAAGCAGATTTAGCTTTGCCCTTTGCTGCAGTGGCTGATGGCATTTTAGCATCTTTGTGTACTGCAGCACAACAGCCAGCTGGGATTGTCTTTATTTTATTTTATTTTTTTTCTTTTCTGGGTTGCTTTTGTTTTATCTCTGTGCCCAAGTTCTTTTCTGAGAGTCGGTTCTGTTGGTTCACAGTACATCCTTCATGACAAAGCTTGTTTAGCCGAGTCCTTCACCCTCAGTGCTGCTCTGTTGTCCCCACTCACCCTGTGCACATCAGTGCTGAACACCTCAGGTCCAGAGAAAATTGTTTTCATTTTCCCAGTGTGAAATGGGAGTGATCTGCAAAGGGATGCTGGTAGTGCAGCTTTGATCGGTGGCTGAATAGAGCTCAAAAACTTGGCCATTTCTTACTACCTGTGCACAAACTGCCCTTATTTCCTGAGGTCAGAATTATTCACAGACGTGCAGCTCTGTAAAAGAAAAGGATTTTATTACCCTGCCTGGCTACTGGAATGACTATTGTATTAAATTTTAACTAGAATTTCTTTAATTATTGAAACGTGCTACTCAGTTACCCTCTTCTAGCTAAACCAGGGAATTAATTATGCAAGTTTAAAAACCAAAAAATTAGAAAAAGTCATGAATCATCTAATTGTGTATCTTTTTTGATGCTGTCTGCTGATGTCTGTGTTCTAATGCCTAGAACAATTACAGGGATGTTTACAAGAGCTCTTTTTATTTGGGGGCTCTTGTTTTCCTGCAAGCCTGTCCTTTGGTGTAGCTGTCTGGAATATTAAAGACTGGTAGTTTTTGCTATTTTTCTGTGTGTGAATAATTCAGGCTGGGAATTCATTAAGTGTTTTCTGATTTGTTGGGGTTTTTTCTCCCTCTTCCTCCTAGGCTTTCCTGGGTGCTGCTCTACATGAGCCTGATTTTTGTCATGTCCATTCTCATGGCGGTGATTGCGACGTCCTCCTCCCTCTTTCCCCAGAGCAGCGCCTTTGTGATATTTCTCCTTTTTTTCCTGTATGGAGTCTCTTCAGTAAGTATTCCCCAACTTGTGCAATTTGGCCACACCATCCATGTGGCTTTGGATTGATTTCCACCCCTCCCCCACATTCCATCTGATCTTATTCATTTGGAACAAACGTAGCTGCTGTAGGAGCAGACAGTGGGGATGTCTTCTCTGTCCCTATCCCCTTCCCTGGGTCCACTCTGGTTTGGGAGGTTGTGAAGGTCAACCATCACTATGAGAAATATCTTGTGTTTATAATTGCCCATCTTCAGACTGAAAACCCTGCCTGTGCAGCGCTGTTTTGAAGTCCAAAACCATGTTGTCTTCTGAACATTTACTGTCCCTGCATAGCGTAATGTTAAAACCCTAATTAAAGCTCAGAGAATTAATTTATACAGCAAATATCTTGTCTGAGTTCCTAAGCCACCAGTGCAGAAATGTTAACAACTTCTGTCCTCACTTCCAGAAAGGTTTCTGACCAGGGTGTGTATGCACACTCAGTCTTATGGCTCCTTATTTTATACTTAACACTTTTTCTGTGCTCTGTCACCTGATGTCTTTGGGGATGGGTCCATCCTGATGGTCTGCAGGGGAAGTGAGGGCCATGGATGGATGGTCTTGTGACTATACCAGGAAAATACCCTGAATATCAAAGGCAAAAGAGAAGCTATGGTGTTTTCACTACCCTGTATTTATTTTATTTTAATATAATAACTTTTTCCTTTTTTTTTTTAAATTTGGCTTAGGTTTTCTTTGCACTTATGCTGACACCTCTATTTAAAAAGTCTAAGCACGTGGGTATAGTGGAGTTCTTGGCAACGCTGGCATTTGGTTTTGTGGGCCTTAACATTGTCCTGCTGGAAGATTTCCCCAAGTCTTTTGTGTGGATTCTCAGCCCCTTGTGTCAGTGCAGCTTCTTGGTCGGTATCGCTCAGGTAAATGACCTTCTGTTCTCCAGATGTGGCCTCGTTGTGCTCAGTTGCCTTACATCATGTTCAAATAGGTCTTGATGTAGAATTTCTTATATTTTATTTTTTATTTAAATAAACTGGTGATTATGGGGTGGAAATGCCTATTCTAATAGCTTCCCATGGCTATTTGATTTCAAGTAAAATACAGTACATTAAAGAGAGATTGAGCTCACTGCAACAAACACAAACACCTGTTTGTGTTTGTTGCAGTGAGCTCAATCTCTCTTTAATGTTTTTCTTCTATGACTCGAGTTTTGCACTGTGCTGTCCTGTCTTTCCAGGCTGGTACCATGCCAGTGTGTAACATCTCTGTTTGTCCATGTGTGTTGGCAGGTCATGCATCTGGAAGATTATGAGGATGGCGCAACGTTTTCAAATCTTACTCGTGGTCCTTACCCACTCTTTATCTCTCTTATTTTATTGGTGCTGGATAGCATATTTTATCTGCTTGTAGCTGTCTACCTTGACCAGGTTATCCCAGGTATGTTCTTGAGAAGAACTGAACTGTTCATCCCCTGTCCCTGAAGCCCTGAGCCCCCTGGGTTGACGTAGCTGGTGGAGCTGGGTACCATTTCAGTCTTCATTTCAGCTATAGAGAAAGGAGGTGCTGCTCTTTGCAAATACATTTTAATGCTGTGGCTCAGAATACTGTTAGTTGAAGCAATTTTTATTCTGTTAAAACTGTGAGGTGCAAAGAGTTTGGAACTGATGGCCTTTAGGCACACCAGCTAATCTTTTTTTTCCTAGACCAAAAGCATCCCGACTGGGTTAACTCATCCCGACTGGGTTAACTCATCCCAACTGGGTTAACTCAGCCTTTGCAATTCGCTCCTACAGGGTTGAAAATTAAAGTGGACTCTGTCTGCCAGACCATTCCTTGCAACAGCAGCAGTTTAACATGAAGTGTGGAATAAAGTTGTTAATCTTGTGACTAGTGCCTGGTTAAGCCCTTCAGCTCCCTTTGCCTCTGATCTCGCTGGCTTTACGTTGTGTTTGAGTCCCTGTTCTTTCAGCACTGCAGAGATTTTCATGTATATTTAAACACTTAGCAAGACTGGAATCTCCTTGCAGTGTTGATGGGAACTGTGGCTGAAATGCAAATAATATAAAACTTGGCTGATGAAATCCCTCCAGAATCGGGGTGTGGGTTGGCTCCTCAACCCTTAGCAGGAGAGCTCCTGGCTTCTCGAGCTGAAACCCAAAAGCTGAGGAGCATCAGCAGTTCCCTTTGTACCAGTAATGCCAGAGCAGTCAAAAAATCTCTCTTTCTCCCTTTGTTATCCAGGGGAGTTTGGCCTCCGCCGCAGTCCGTTTTTCTTCATGAAACCCTCGTTTTGGTCAAAGCGCCGAAAAAATTACCAGGAGCTGTACGAGAGCAGCGTCAACGGCAGTTTGAGTTTCAGCGAGATCGTCGAGCCCGTGCCTTCCGAATTTCAGGGGAAAGAAGCCATCAGGTACAATTCCTGCCCTGTCACTTGGGTCCCTGACACTTAGTGTGTGGTTTGAACGTCTCTCTTGTTGCTCCAACAAGATTCAAATAGCATATGGTATGCATTGCCCAGGGTCCTCCCCGCACGCGGCACGGCTAGGTCCCGCTTTCAGGGAAGCCCCCACGGTCAACGGCGTGGATGCTCTCCAAGGATAAAGCACTGGGCTTCAAGAAAGGGTTTGTGGATTGTGTTCAGTCAGTTGGAGCCCTCTCAAAACCGGCTGGTTTTCCATTCCCTCACTTTCACTGGGGCCACAGGACACGTAAGCGATTGCAGATGTTGGAACGCCAGCTCTTCGGGGAGGGTTTAGTTTCTGGTAACAGGCATTTGAGGGGAAAAGGCTGAACTCTAGGTTTATGTGAAGGCGTTTGTGTCCTCTGTGGTCCAAAGGAGAAGTTCATGGTGCTTTTTTTCCCAGCTGCTGTATCCAAGAGGGTGGCAGAAAACTGAAAAATAGGTGGCCACGCTCTCGTCTTTCACATTGTGTTTTGTGTCAACTGTTGTTGTGCCACCTGCCATGTTTTTTTAAATGTATCTCAGATACTGTTTTCAGTACCTTCCTTTTAATCCTCATGTCCATCGTTTTCCAGTGGCATAGCCTGGTGTGAGTTGAAGAACTCTGTGTATTCACTCCTGGGTGGTTCCATTGGTCTCAAATATTTGAGCTTAGTGATTGGAATGAGTCTTGTGTTGTCTGTGCTGTCCATGTCTCTTTGGTCATCGGCCACAGCTTTAAGAGTCCACTTTTAATCTGATGTTCACACAAGAACACTGGATGTTTTTACATTATTCATCTGTCCTGAACTCTGTCCACAGGATCCCTCCACCAGTTCTCCATTATTTTCACACTATCTCATCACCTTTAACTGTCCTGGTTTTATTTTCTTTCATGCCCAGTTCTCTGCCCCACCACTGACACCTGTAACCCACTCCTCATCCTTATGTGCAGCATGGCCAGGCTTCCATAAAGCTTCACACAGTGCCTTCAGATAAACAGGTTGAGTTATTTTTCATTTTGAAAAACAGTGGGGCTGGAAGGGATGTTTTTGCCTTTCTTGGAGAGAAAGATTCCCTGCTTTCTGCTGCCTAATTTTTATCAAGCACAGTCAGTAATTGTATCTTTGGAGTCTGTTCTACTAACACCTCTTTTCCATATCCTGTCTGTTGAGTCTTCTGTTGTATCATGAAATTATTGGGGAGTAGCTGTGACCTTTTCTAGCTTGGGGAAACCTCTAGTGCATTGCTTTACCATGTGATAGAAACAGAGATTTTGAATAATTCCAACTGTTTTCATAGGAAATACTTAAGAAGGTGACCAGAAAAAGCTTTGTGGTATCAGAGTCCATCAAGATATGGACTAAATTCTGCAGGAGATGTCCTGTCTCTTGACTTGCTTCTATGGGTCTTTAACATGTCTAGTGCCACTTCTAGTATGGTCATCTTGTGACTGTTGCCAAGCATTAGTCATTCAAAATGACATATAAAGATCCTAAAATAGTTTATAAAATGATGTATCTTCTTTCAGAATCAGCTGTGTTCAGAAAACATTCAGGAAAAAGGGGGAAACTGTGGAGGCTCTCAGAAGTAAGAACATTTTAGCTTTTTAGCTGCTTGCTATTGCAGAGGAGCAATAGCTGAATTGTTGAGTGTTTTTTTTTCATGTTTCAGTTGGGGTTTTTTTGGTTTCCTTTAGTGGGGTGGGACCTTGGAGCATGATGGGGATGTGCTTGTGTGTGTCTTCTCTCACTGCTTTGGCAGTTGCCTTGTCTAACACTTCCCTAAAAAGAGAAGCCCTTCCATTGCTAAAGCAAGCCTGCTGGCATCATCCCTGTTATTCCTCCTTTGCCCATGTCATTAGTGATATGATCTTCCCTGCTCCATCTCCCTCATTTTTTTTTTACCTCCTTTCCACGTGTGTCTTTTAAACTCAGTTGGTGCAGGGCCTGTCCCGGGGTCCCAGAAGTAAGGTATCCCTTCAAGCAGAGTGTAAATGCATACCCTATATGTCAGTATTTGAATTTTCCTCTGCAGTAGGAGCCGGATCCAGGTGCCACAAGTGCATCACTAACATCTCCTCTTTCTCTTCTGCCTGCCTTGGGGACCAGATTTATCCTTCGACATCTATGAAGGTCAGATCACGGCACTGCTCGGGCACAGTGGGACTGGGAAGACGACACTGATGAACATCCTTTGTGGGCTGTGTCCACCAACAGATGGTGAGCTTCTTGGGTGGTAGATTTTGGGTACCCTGTCTTGAAAACCAAAGTTTTTAACCTTTCTGGTTATGCATTAGATTTTCCTCTGGATCATGTCTGGCAGAGACCACTTCACATGCGTGTGTCTGTCAGCCTGCTCTCTGGCCATAAGAAAACCTCTCACTTGATGTAGCTCCTGGGGGTTTTTTTAAGCTTTTTTTTTTTTCCTTTTTTTTAGGGTTTGTCTCTGTCTATGGGCACAAAGTCTCTGAAATCGAAGAAATGCTTGAAGTGCGACAGATCGCGGGAGTGTGCCCCCAGTCCGATATACACTTTGATATATTAACTGTGGAGGAGAACCTCTCCATATTTGCTGCAATCAAAGGGATCCCTCAGAATGATGTGATCCAGGAGGTCAGTCAACTAGACACAAATACTGCCTTATATCTTTATTTTTAATATGTAGGGCAAAACACCCTTACCCTGCACAGCTATTTCCCAAAGACAAGCTTGCAGGGGATTGTTTTACTGTACAATAGACAGCGAGGTACAGAATTAACAGGAACTATTAATTTGTCTGAGGAAATTAAAAGGCCTCATGATGCTTTTCAGATCACAGCATTTCTGTTCAAATGTAGACACCCTTTTACTTCAGGTTTGCAGGAGCTTAAAACTCTGCTCCAGATGGGTGGCTTTGTGGCAGGGTGCACAGCTTGGATACAGAATACAGAAGAGTTAATTTGCATGTTAAGTGTTAATAACCTGGTTAAGAAAATGTTTCAAATAAAGCAGCTACACAATAGATGCATTTCTTGCATTTTAAAGGTGCAGAAAGTGCTGCTGGATTTGGAAATGCAGCCGATCAGAGACAATCAAGCTAAAAAGCTGAGCGGGGGGCAGAAAAGGCGGCTGTCGGTGGGAGTTGCTGTTCTTGGGAGCCCAAAGGTGAGTGTGAGGGAACCTTCCCAACCCACTGGTACCCATCCAACCTGACTAATGCATGAAATAATATGTAAGATGCAGAAATTGTCACTGCCAGCATCTGTTGCTTGTTTTCTTCGTGTGTGGCTTCATCAATTAAGAGTGAAACTCAGCTGTTACACTTGAGGATGTTGATGGCTCAGGTAAGGGCAGTAGCTCAGGGTTTAATCTCCATGGCACATAAATAGTGTGACAAGTTTTACATTGTCTCTGGCAGGTAACGTTTAGTCCCAGGCAGTGAAACTGTGGGGCAGTTCCCCAGTGAAGCCACCCAGGCCCATGGAGCAGGGATGGAGCCACAGAGCTCTCTTGTGTTACACATCTGTTACTTCTGGCCTCTAAGAATGGGAACTGCTTTTAGGAATGAAGGTGATGTGTGTGATGGTTCACTGGGGCTCTGAAAGCACGTTCTGCTTCTAACCATCCCTTAATAGGAGCAAATACATAGCTAAACATAATTGTTTTATTTTCCTTCTAACACAGACTATGACATTAACCTCCCATGTGATTTTACCACTTGTCACAACAGGAGATGAGTTTATTCAAAGCACAGTGAGGATAGCTGCCTTGCTCACTGTAGGATCTTTCCAATACCTTGTAGAGGAGTAACTACCAGGCTTCAAACAATGCCAGTGTCAATCCCACAGTCAGTGTGGCATTGCAAACACGTCCCATTTTTGCACAAAGGTTTTACTGCTGGATGAGCCAACTGCAGGTATGGATCCCTGTTCCCGGCACATCGTCTGGAACCTCCTGAAGAACAGGAAAGCGAATCGTGTGACCGTCTTCAGCACCCACTTCATGGACGAGGCGGATATCCTGGCTGGTGAGTCAGTGCCACCGCCTGGGAACTGCCCAGGGTGCCCGGTCCATAAGTGGCAGTTGTGTTGTAGAGCAAAAAGAGATGCTTCTCTACCTGTAAAGGTATTTCAGATACCTTTATTTTTAAATATATCGTTGGTTTTTGGACTAAATTGACAAGCCTCTGGGTTTTGTGGGTTTTTTTATGTTGTTTCTAGATCGTAAAGCTGTGATTTCTCAAGGGATGTTGAAGTGCCTTGGATCTTCTCTCTTTCTCAAAAGCAAATGGGGGATTGGCTATCGCTTGAGGTACTCTTTGTGTAATTATCTGTTACGTGGCATCATGTCTCTTTCCTTTTTCTGTTAAAATCTGTAAGACATCCCCCAGCCCCTCCCCCACCAAAAGATCCTTTTGCCATCTTATAGAATCATAGAATGATNGTTCTGTCACAACAGGCCCTACTGAACAGCCTCTCCCCATCTTTCTTGTAGGCCCCCTTGAGGTACTGGCAGACCGCTAGAAGGTCTCCCTGGAGCCTCCTCTTCTCCAGGCTGAACAGCCCCAACTCTCTCAGCCTGTCCTCGTAGGAAAGGTGCTCCAGCCCCTTTATCATCTTTGTGGCCCTCCTCTGGACCCTCTCCAACTCAATCTTCATACCATTTAGTGCTTTGCTAGTTCTGATGTGGGTGTGAGCAGAAAAACACGCTTTAAAAACCTCATTTCTTGTGTGTTTTCTTAGTATGCACATCGATGCCTATTGCAACACAGAGGCTACGACCTCGCTGATAAGGCAACACATACCTGCAGCCAGCCTGATCCAGGAGAACGACGAGCAGCTCGTGTACACCTTGCCACTCAAGGACATGGACAAGTTTGCAGGTATTGATGTCCTTGTTGTGCTGCAGGGTTGGGTGGCTGAAGAAGATATATCCTCTGAGTGTGGCTGTAGCCTGCAGCACTTGTTAAATTGTCAGCCATGACAGTGATAATCAGTCAGTGAGGTCTTTCTTGGGTGGGTGAGGACCTCATCATCTCCTTGAAGGGGGTATGTTTAGAGGGATGTGGGTACCTGACAGCGAGTCAGCCTTAGCAGAGGGGTGAAGAGACCCCCCCCCCGAGATTCCCCTCATCCTTCAGAAGCATCAGCATATTTAATGAGTTTTAATGAGCAAGTTTGGCCTCTAGTGGGAAGCCCCAAGTCCAAACAACCAATCCCCCTCGCTTTTTGCTGCAAAGAACGTTGTGTCACTGCCTTAAAATTCGCTGGTGGGATGTCAGGGCTGTGCTGGTTTCACTAGATGGCAGCAATTATCTGATCTGTCCTGCCCCAGGCTCCCAGCTCCCTTCCCAGGAGAAAATGGAAGAAGCAACGTGACCTTTGCGCTATGCAGATAGCTGAGGGAGAGTCAATACTGATGTGAACAAGCAGCTCCTGTTTCATAAATGGGCTTTTCCCCGCTGCATTTAAGCATTTAATTATTTATCAGCTCTACCTGCAGCAGTCACTGCACATGCTTTTGAAAAACAGGCATCTTTATGCAAGACTGAATCAATTCCCCCCAGCTATTTTAAGGAGAAGCCAAGGTTAGGAGTCTGCCTCTGCCACGGGGCAGGAGAAACTCCAGAGATCTGATGAGCACCGTCAGGTATCCCACTGCTCTTCCCATTTCACGTGTTTGTGTTTCCCTTTGGGGTGACCTTGGCTGTGAAGCTCCTCATTTTATCAAGTCCTTTGGTTCACAGGGATGGCAAGAGCCCAGTCGTGGTTTTTATCCTGAGGTGCTAATAAGTGCTCTTGCCCCAAGCATTGTTGTGGTCTTCAAGCTCTGCATGCTGTCCAGGATACCCTGCACAGTTAAGCTGGCTTTACAGACCACTATATTTATTTTTATACATATAGAGATAGTTAAAATATGGCTTTATTTATCAGTTCGCTCTGTGCCTGGACAGGGATGTGGGTAGGACGAGCATCTCTGCGTGTGATGCTTCCAGGAGAGGGGCTCTTGCAGCCAGCCTGGAGGCAACTCTGAGCCCAGGGGGTCTTGGATGCCGAGATGGTTTTCATAAACACTCCAGCTTTGGGAAGACATGCCACATTGCCCAGACCTGACCACAGAGGTTAAGTTTTGTGCTAGAAGTAGCTTATCCGTGCTGTGGTTCTCAAGCCTCGATATGTGTCTTTGTAATTAAGGACCAATAGTTACGTGCTACCTGCTTTTTGTCCTGCCATGCCTAAGGCTTTAGGGATGCCTGCAAAGATCTCTCAGATGATGACAGGTGGCATAAGCTGATTTATGAGGAACCAACATGTTTCACCTCTGTCTCTAGGCTTGTTTTCTGACCTCGACATGCATTCCCATTTGGGCGTTATCACCTACGGCGTTTCCATGACAACGCTGGAGGATGTCTATCTGAAGCTGGAAGTTGAGGCAGAGATTGACCAAGCAGGTGGGAGGACTGTGGCTGTTTTTCTGCTTTCCCTCCTCTTTGATTTAGCCTTCACTAGTGTAAGACTTCCCTTGCTGCATCCCTGCAGAGGGAGTTTTGCTGTGGAGGCAAGAATAAAAGAAATCCTTTGGTGGACTGCAACATCCAGCAGCCTTTGGCCTCACAGCACGCCAGGCTTTTGAAATATTTATCAGGAAAAACACACAAAAGCAGTGAGGGAGGGTGAGGAGTAATTCTGGGAACATCCAGGGGAAAAGCTTTTTACTGTCTGTCTCTGCAGTAATTAATTTTTCATCCACTGTACTTACAGCCAATTTCTTTACAATTGCACTTTTTATGGCTAGATTTTAAACATGTGCTTTGTTTTCCTAATGGAGCTTTCTTTCAAAAAATTGTAAAGGCACAGTATAAAATTTATTTCCAACTTTCTGCATGAGCAGTAATATGAGCAGCCTGCACTTAAAGCTGAAATAGCCAAACTTGTCCTTCTTCCCTCCTTAAAATTCAATTTCAGTTCAAATAAAAAGTTAGGACCGCATAATATTACTCCAGAATTAGTCAGTTCTTCTTTTGATGTCAACTTTGGTTTAAGTAATCTTTATTGTTCAAGAGTTTTTGGTAGGATGCAGACTAATAAACTGTCCTGCCCTGCAATGATTTTGTGTGGATATAAGAGGGTTTAACAGCAGAGTTTGTACAGAGCTTTGGGGTACATCCACGTCAACGGGGTTGTGATCTTGGGGTTGAGTTGGGCTTTGGAAATTGGAGACTGGGATGAGATGGCTTGTGCCAACAGCAAGGGAAAGGACTTGATGGTTGTAGCTGTGTCAGAGCATCAGATCTGTAGAGTCTTACTCCCTTCTTTAATGTTTTTGGGGTTTGTTTTACAGATTATAGTGTATTCAGTTCTCAGCAAGTGCAGGATGAAACGGATACAAAGTCCCTTGATGATATGGAGCAGAGTCTCCTGATGCTCTCAGAGACGAAGGCACTGGCAATGAGCAATGCAGCCCTCTGGAAGAAGCAGGTTTCCACCATAGCGAAAGTTCATTTCCTTAGTTTCAAGCGGGAAAATAAATGTGTGAGAGTTATGTAAGTTTCTGGCACTTTCTCACCTGTGTATAAAATTCTCAAAATCCATTTGAATGACTCCAGAGAAAGGACAGGATATTTTTTTAACCCATAGTCAGATTTACAAAATAATAAGTATGAAGCTGTCCTTTACTCTGTGCTTTTCTGGGGTGAGGGAGACATCGTTTTATGTGCATGCACATAAACTGGGTTGGCTTTCTTGAATTTAGTGAAGCCAAAACTTTTGTTTCTTTCAGGTTGCTGCTTTTCCTGATTTTTCTTTTAGTTCAGATTTTATTGTTTTTCATACACCACATCATCAAAAATGCTGTAGCTGCCATCAGACTCTCCCCAGATCTGTACTTGCTGAAGCCTGGAGAAAACAGTCACAAGTACAGGAGTCGTCTCCTGCTGCAGAACTCCACAGGTAGGAGAGCAGTGATGCTCCCCAGGGAGGCTCCTGTCCCCACCTCTCTCCAATGTCATGTTTCACGTGGTGGGAAAAGGTGGTGTGTGCTCATTTTGGGTTGAGGACAAACTCTTTCCTTGAAGTTAACCCAAATGATGAGTTTCCAAGTAGCCAGGGATGATAGAGAGTGAGAATCCTTCGTGCTGTAGGGTTTGCTTCAGAGCTCTTCCTCCTCCTCCTCCCATGTCTGTTAGTTTGTGGTCGCTATGTCCCAAGACAAAGACAACCCACATGAAGGAATTGGGTAGGGAGACCTTCAGGTACATCAACACTAAAATCCCACCACAAAGCATTTTGGAAAACTCCTTTTTATTTCCACTTGGGATGTTTTTGAAGTGTGCAGCAACAATCCAGGCAGTAGGAATGAGCATCTGTTGGAGTTATCAGGGATTCAGGCTTAATGCAACTTCGTTTCTCCAGACACTGTCAAAGTGCTGCTGGTTTCCTGCTCTCATAACTAATCCTCTGTTCAACTCAAACTTTGAGTGTCCTGATACCCTTGTTGGCAGCTCTGCTTCCACGCCACCGCGTTTGCCTTGCGCAAGTTAATTGGCGAGTGTAACAAAACATTTTCTTGAATTCTTTGGAGACTCTTGAGCGGGAAGAGAAAACAAAAATATTCACGTTGCTCAAACTAGCAGGGGACTCTTCTTGGTGTGTGTGTGTGTGTGTGTCAGGAAATGGTTATCTTTCACCACAGGGCTGTGTCAGCGAGAAATATCCCGGTAATTCCATGTAAAATCCTCTGAGCCGGTGATGATGTTTTCTTTGTTTTACACCAGAATCGGATATCGATGACATTGTCCGTTCTCTTGGGAGCATGAACGTCCTCCTGGAGATGTTCAATGACAGTGATTATGTCTCAGCTGCCCCCCACAGTGCAGCTTTGAATGTATTTGACCTCGAATCCAGACAGGTAAGACGGACAGACCAGCGCAGTCGTGTCCCGGAGAGCAGATGAGCCGCTGTTAGGGCATGAGTTTGTTGTGCTCTTGCCTGAAAGGCACCAATTGACTCATGTAATCGAATAATGTCATGTAATACTGCTTATACAAGAGGCCTGGCAAGGGGCTTGCATTAACAGAATGGAAATATTATCAAAATAAATGTTCTTCCATAATGATAATTATGGTTGGCTATTAAAACTTCCATCCCCCTTCCTTCCCCGCAAGAATACGAAAAGCCAAGAGAAATATTTTACTTCACAAGAGACCTTGCATAGGAATATTTATTTTTTTCCACTTACTCTGAATTACACACTGTGACAGAAGTATAATTCCATTGTGCTCTCATGTGTAAAGAAAAATGAGTTTCTTGGATGGGAAGTATTCCTGTCGGTATGGCCACTGAAGGAGCATCAGAAAGATTTGGACATCGGGGTTGTATTCAGTCTCCAGCAAAGGAACTGCTTTGTGATATGCCAGCTCTGTCACCCATTCCCATTTTTATTTGTGGCAGACTGTTAATATCAGTGTGGCAGTGCTGCCCTTGGCTCATGTAAATTTTTTCCCTGCCCTGTTTTTAAATGCATTAGCAAGAACATACAAGTGCGAGTTGTGTTTTGTTCTTCAGACGGCAACTGTCTGGAGCATCATTTGTCACAGTTGCATAAAACATTCTGGGAGTTTATTCCAAATAATTTGCTCTCTATGATCACAGCCCTTTTCCTGAATTAGGTTACATGTTACAACCGCCCTGAGCATCCCAAACCTTCCTGCAAAGCACGATCTCATTATGCAGAGATTGTTTTTCCAGCGTTCAGGTTTAATTAAGCCCACAGGAGAGCCCTCCCAGGGTATAACCCTCCATGCAGGAGAATTAACACAGCATGTCCCTGCCTTTCCAGAACTATGTTTTCACGGTCATATTCAACAGTACCATGGTGCATTCCCTGCCAGTTCTGATGAATATTGTCAGCAATCTACTCCTGCGCAATCTAAACGTGACGGAGAGCATTCAGATCTGGAGCAACCCCTTTGTTCAGGTGAGCAGCAGAGTAAAATCACCCCTGAACATGGGGTGGGTGGCAAAGCATCCCTGGGGTGGGAGTGGGGAGTGCAAAAACACAAAGGGAGAAGCTGGTCAGGACTGTGTGCAGCACCAAGGCTGTGCTCAGCGCAGTGGTGTCCGGAAGGATTTGGCTTCGGTAGCCAAAGCCCATGGAGGAAGTTCTTGGTGGTACAAACCTTTGCCAGTTGAGAAGGGTTTGAAAGGCACTGGGAAGTTGTTTTGCAGGTTGGGGAAGTGGAGGAAAAAATGGGACTTGGAAAGAGGATGTCATGGTGGGAAGTTGTCATGGGTGCAGTATGGGTTACTGGCAGTTTCTGGAGGCTGAATGAAGGGATGCTGGAGGGCTGCTGTCTCCTGTGTGGAGATGAGGTGGCCTTGGAGAGGAGAGGACCTGCTGCAGGACATAAATGCTCTAAGAGTTTATTAGACACTCATATGTATATATATAGACAGACATATATACACATATATATCTTATTAAGTCCAGTAACTTCCATAGGGATCTTCATGCAGCTCAGATGATCTTTAGATACACAAAATACTCGTTTTAGCATTTATGGTCATCTTCCAATTCCAAATGCTTTTTGTTTTGGTGTCACATGTTCTGGTATTGAAAAAATCTGTTTTCTATTTCAGAATCTTCCAGACACAATTTTCAGGCTGGAGATCTATTTTGAAGCTGTGTTACTGGGAATCATCATCACTGGAATGCCACCCTATTTTGCCATGGACAATGCAGAGAACCATAAGGTAACCTTCCAGATGCAGATTCAGAGACTGCACAAGGACTTAAAAACCGTGAGATTTGGGGGGAACTCTTAAGAAGTGTTTGAAAGCATCTTTTGCCACGAGAGGCTGTGTGGACATGACTGCTGTTTGCAGCCTGGGGCAGAGCAGGTTTGGGAAAAGCCTTTTTGCTTCCCACAGGAATGACTTTTGCATCTTTGGCAGGTAAAATCAGGAGGAATCTGGTAGCAATGATGCTGAATCTTGGTGTAAAAGTGGCATTTTAGAGGGAAAACCAAGATCCTGCTTGCACACAGATTAACATAGCATTTGTTTTAACCAACATTTAATTAAAACTGTGTTTCTTTCCCCATTGCAGATCAAAGCATACACACAGCTGAAGATAGCAGGGCTCTATCCCTCCGCTTACTGGACTGGGCAAGTCATTGTTGACCTCCCCCTGTTTTTCTCCATCCTTGTCCTGATGATAGGCAGCCTCTTTGCCTTTCACTACGGTGTTTATTTCTATGTTGGCAAGTTCCTTGCTGTGGTGAGTACACATGAGGATGCAAGAGCATGGTTATGTTATTTTCCACGAGTTTTTGTCTTTATTACATGGTTCAGCAGACTTTTTCCCAGTGATATACACTGAAAATACCTGTTGAAGGCTGCTGGCACAGGGTCTGGTTACACCAAAGGCAAAAGAATACTACTTTTTTGGGAGGAGAGAAATAATCACATTTTGGAATTCCATTCAGAACTGGAAAAAAGGGAGCTTTAAAATAGCAAGATCTCCCAAGGAATTGCTCCATCCTTTTTTGCCCTGCTTGCTCAGTCTTCTTTGTACTCTGCTGCCAACTGAGAATCGCTCCGTTTCCATCAGCGTGCTGCTAATAACAAGGCTGCAGTCACTTTGAACACAGAGCAGTCCTGGAATGAATTGCAGCATATGATTAAATTGAAGAGACTACAAGTCTTCATGTCTTTTATATTCAGAGTGGACTTCCCTGAGATACTGGCTGTAATTGAGAAGAATCAGATTTTCCTAGCTGCTTTCCCAGAAGCTCTGAGTTAATCAGGTTTGGGATGTGACTGTTATGCTGCAGGGCTGGTTTTCTACCAGTGCATCTACCCTTGGTTTAAATTTCTGTGACTGAAGGAAGGCTGAAGGGTGGAATTCCCAGTATTTAGCCAAAAAAAAAAAAAAAAAAAAGGGGGGAGAATTTGTTTAAAGCAAACTGAGTGAGGTTCCTGCCTCTCCATGTATTCTTTTATTTGTGTTTTTAACACAAATAAACAAGCAAAATATATCAAATTAAATGACAAAGATGAATCCAGAGTTCTGTGGCACACTGAAGCGATTCCAGTTGATGCTTATACAAAGAAAATATCACGTCTGGGTTCTTGCTGTGCATTTCCTGAGAAACCTTTCCTGTCTTTGCAGATTTTTTGCCTCATTGGCTATGTCCCATCAGTCGTGCTCTTCACTTATGTGGTCTCCTTCACCTTTAAAAAAGTCCAGAATACGAAAGAGTTTTGGTCATTTATATTTTCAGTGGTGAGTAGCTTTACCTTGGTTTTGGTTGGCTGGGAAGATCGATTCTCTCCAAAGCCACAGTGGGTTTCCCAGTTATTTTATTTAACAGCGTGTCCTTAATGCACATGGCATTTGAAATCAGTGTCTCTGTATTGCTGCCATACCTTCACTTGATAAAAGCTTTAAAAGTGTGCCTCAAATTAGATGACTTACACTTAGAAAGTCTGAACAGAATGACAATGGGCTTTTTTTTTTCCCCTTTTGTCTTGTCCAGACAGCCTTGCTCTGTACAGTTGTCACCGAAGTGGCCTTTTTCCTGGACTATTACCTGGTAACCACTGTCCTGCATTATGTCTTCTCCATCTTCATTCCTATTTATCCCCTCATTGGCTGTCTGATTTGTTTTATAAAGGTAAGAGGGCACAAGAAATCCTCTCCAGAGCACTGTGGGTGCTGCCTGGGGTTGGATGGGTGTCTTTAACAATAACGAGACAGTCAATACCTGCTTGGTAATGTGTTGTTATCTAAAGCCATTTTAGACATGAAGAGGAACAACTGCTGGGGAAAAGTAACTTAGAAGTCACTTTTTTCTTCTTTCTTTTTTCTATTTTTTACTGTAAGCAAAGTGTTGTGGTTTTAAAGTGAGGAAAGAAGAAATATTGTGTTAAGTACCTAAAGGAATACCACGTGTTTCTCAGCCTCTGGAGCTGAGTGAGCACAGGGATGGGAGATGGATGAGTTAAGACTTTGTGGCTTTAAACTGGGACTTTGATGAAGTTTACTGGTGTCAGACTCACGCAAGCAGGGTCTCTGCAGAGCTCAGAGAGTGCTTTAATGCCAGATTTGAGAAAAAAGATGGAATATGCTCCCTGGTAGATGATTGTTTTCCTGAAGGCATTTTGCTCTGCCAGGTCTCATGGAAAGGCAAGCGGAAGAATGGGGGATACTACGACCCATGGGACCGGCTCCTGGTAGCAGTGATAGCTGTAAGTGTGACTGTTGGGTTATTTGCTGCAGGGAATTGCTAATTGCCCCTTCTGCTCAGGCATCTTCATTAATAACTATGTGATGTAATGCTGAGCATCACTGAACCCAGCAGCTTTGCAGCCTGCAGCAGCACGAACAGTAGCAGTGAAAGCAGCTGTGCCTGCCAGGCCAGCATCTGTGCTTTGATAGTCATGTACTCATACTAATCCTGATTATTAGGGGAGTCCATGCCAGTGGAGCAAGAACTCCAGAGCAGAGGACAACCCCTTCTCTCTCCAAAATCCCTGGATAATTGCCGTGGAATCTAAGCAGACTCAGGTTGTGCATCCTCAATGTTGACCCACTGAGGAGCATCTTGGAGACATCAGCAGTGATGAGCTGGAACTCCTTGTCACTCACTGCACTTGTGGGTTCACCTGTGGTGTCAGCAGCCTCAGGGCTGGCAGCACTCCAGGTAACCAGCTCTGCCTCTGTCTGCCTTAGCCCTACTTGCAGTGTGCCCTGTGGCTCTTCCTGCTGCGGTGCTTCGAGCTGAAGAACGGAGGGAGGACAGTGCGAGAGGATCCCTTTTTCAGGTGTGTCTCTGTTGAATAGACTTAGAAATGGCAACAGACCACAGAAGCTGTGTTTAAAAACTCTGCTGGTGATTAAACTGGAACATGCAGCGTGAATCTGTGGGGGGTATAGCAGAAAGCAAAATGCCTGTGGTTCTATCCCATCCCAAGCCCCTAATGACTTTGTTCTCCTAACTCTATTTGTCTGAACTTCAGGCAATAAACCACATAANAATGCCTGTGGTTCTATCCCATCCCAAGTGCCTAAAGACTTTGTTCTCCTAACTCTATTTGAACTTCAGGCAATAAACCACATAATTATTTTTTTATATATATTTTTAAATTCCTTTTAAGCTATATCAGTGCAATACAGGAATTTTATAAGGATAATAAAACATATGAAAGCAGGGTAATGGCAGAGTTTAAGGTCCGGTGTGTAACCGGTGGCAGCAGCTGCAAGGTGTGTAGGAAGGGAAGGAGGGCAGCCACCTTGCAGCTGCCTTTTGTTCCACCCAAATGCCAAGCAGAGGCATTGTGTTGTTTCCTTCCCTTTAGAAAATGTTCCACAAAGCCCAAAACCTGGAAGGTCCCTGATGTCCCACATGATGAGAACGAAGATGAAGACGTCAAGGCCGAGAGGCTGCGGGTCCAAGAACTACTGAGCAGCCCCAAAAGCGAGGAGGTAATGAATGCTGCTCTACCCACCCCCCCAATTCAGAGGTTTCCCAGGGCTGAGGGGATCTGCAGCTGCTTCTCTTTTTGCTAGATGCCAGCAATCCTGGTCAACAGCTTGCACAAAGAGTTTGATGAAAGAAAGGATTTTCTTCTGGGGAGAAAAATAAAGAAAGTGGCAACAAAACACGTGTGTCTCTGCGTAAAAAAAGGTTGGGATTAAATGTCTTGCTATTGAGCTTTTATTTACAGAAATGATTCTTGAATCCATGTGTTTGTCCTCCTGGGCAATGTTTTGTGTCTCATCCATTCTTTAGGAGAAATACTGGGGTTGTTAGGACCCAACGGTGCTGGGAAAAGCACGCTAATTAATATGCTCGTTGGAGAGATTGAGCCAACCAGTGGGCAGGTATGTTACAAACTGAATAGAAAATGAATCTGTATTTGACTTGATTTACTAGTATTGCAAGCTTTCCAAGGTGTGACTTGCTATAGCTTTAGAAAAACACTTCAGACACTTATTCTTGACTAAAGTCTGTACTTTTCCCCTGAAGGTTGTGATGGGAGATCAATCTTTTGGCCCGAGCAGCGAAGATGACTCGGTGAAATTTGTGGGGTACTGTCCTCAAACAAACCCTCTTTGGCCAGATATTACTGTGCAGGAACACTTTGAAATTTATGGTGCTATCAAAGGAATGAGTCAGACTGATGTTAAGGAAGTCATTAAACGGTAAGTAGAGTTTGCTATAGGAGTATTTAAGGGTTTAGCTATATTCTTCTTAGGGCTTTTGGTTTTCCCTGCAACTCCTCAGGCAATATTTTTTTTTGCTTATCCGAGTTTGGATCTTCTCAGCAGATTCAGCAATTTGTAGGTGAGGACATACAGATTCACCCACAGAAAATATAACTGGTATTTACTTTCTTGGGGTTTTTGGTTTTTTGGTGGGTTTTGGTTGGTTTTTTTGAAGCTACAAAGTGCTAATGATGACCTTTGCAGAGGCTGCAAGGTTGAGAAGTCCTGGGCTTGGAGACATTTCTTGGTTGTCACCTCCTCTAGGACGTGGGGCAGTAAGATTTTTGTCTGGAAGCCCCCAGCTCTGTCTCTGCACGTTGCTTTGCCTTGTTGTTACACAATTTATATACAAACCTATACAAACATTTGTCACTGGGTTCTTCAGATGAGCCTGTTGACATGCTGTGTGATGAGCCATCACTCTCTCAGCTTTTCACACACAGTCCTTCCTTTCCACAGCATTGCAAACGCCCTGGATTTAAAAGACCACCTGCAGAAGACAACAAAGAAGCTGGGTGTAGGGCTGAAACGCAAGGTAGGGGGGAGCTTGTGGAGCCCCTGTGTCGGGTGTCTCAGCAGCTGCTGTGTCCTTACCCCTTCTCTCCACCTTCCTCCCAAAGCTCTGCTTTGCCCTCAGCATGTTGGGCAACCCACGGGTCACGCTGTTGGATGAGCCATCAACGGGGATGGATCCAAAAGCCAAGCAGCACATGTGGTGAGTGGCACCAGAGCCGTGCTGGCCACCTTGGGAATTGGCCCAGTTCCTTGTGTGCATTATTCCTGTTGACACTAGGGAGAGCCATAGACAGGGAACCAACCCACCTGCCTCATCTCCATCCTCTCCCAGAATAGCATTAAAAGATTGATAGTAAAAAAAATACTTCAGAATAATACAAGGAGTATGAGATCTGTCATCTGTGTGAATAGATCTGGTGTTACTGGTTGCTGTGAGAGCATTACCAGTCTGTAAGATCCAGGTGTGAGTTGACCATCACAGTCCTCCTTTCCCACTCCCCCAGGATTTACTGTTATGTTCCCAGTGTTTCATTTGGGGATGTTTTTTTACATGTTTTTGGTGGTGTTTTGTAGGCGGGCGATTCGAGCAGCATTTAAAAATAAGGAAAGAGCAGCTATCCTGACCACTCACTACATGGAAGAGGCAGATGCCGTCTGCGACCGTGTGGCCATCCTGGTGTCTGGGCAGCTCAGGTATCACCCCTGCCTTGCCAGGGGTGGGTTGTGGCAGGGAGGATGGGACAGATGTCTTTGAAAATACAGGTAGATGCATTTTTTTGTATATTAAACATGGAGCAAAATTAAACTTTAAACTGCAGAAAGGGTCTGCTGGAAGTTAGGCTGCTTTTTGAGCATGGTGTAATGGGTACCACTCTTGTTTTCTCTCTGGGATGGGTAGGTGTATAGGTACTGTCCAGCACCTGAAGAGTAAGTTTGGCAGAGGATACTTCTTGGAAATGAAATTAAGAGACACAGCAGATGTACAGCAGGTGGAATATCTGCAGAGCCAGATTTTGCACATCTTCCCAAACGCGAATCGTCAGGAAAGGTGAAGTTTAACAAATAAGCCAGACACTTTGATGTTAATACAATCCCCTGATTTCTCAGCAGCTCCTTGGCTCCAAGTAGGGAATGCTGTGATGCTAAAATGAGACATGTTATAGACCACCTGGACTCCTGGAGCTGACTTGTCCCTGTGATCTTGTATGGTGATGACCAGTCCAACTGCCTGGAGTAACCTCCAGAAAATGAGTGTAAACCCTCTTGCTCGGATATTAGTACTTCTGCCTTGAGTAATTTACCTGAAGCTAAATGTGCTTTGTTTCTTTGTTCCAGTTTTGCTTCTATTTTGGCATATAAAATACCTAAAGAAGATGTACAGTCGCTTTCACATTCTTTTTCCAAGCTGGAAGAAGGTAATTAAGCCCTTGTCATATATCACATACAGAAATCATTTTGATTCCATTGGCCATGCAGCAGCAGCACATCTGCATTTTTGCTCCAAATTAATTTCATTTATCTTTTATATTATTATGATTATTATTGGGGTCTTTTTCTTGTGAAATGAAGAATAAATGCTTGCACTGGCTTAAAATGCTTTAAATACACTTATGTTAGATACTGAAATACAGCTAAAAATGCACAATTGTTAATTCTTTTAACAGTAAAACACGCTTTTAACATCGAGGAGTACAGCTTTTCTCAGGCAACACTGGAACAGGTATGTTAAAACAAATTATACCTCATTGAAAATATATATTATTTGTAGTTCAATATATGTATTATATCACTTTATAGATAGATTTTTGTTTTTATCTGATATGTATTTTTATATGTATAATTCAACTTATTTATTTATTTGTTTGTTTGTTTATGGCCTCCAGACAGAAGTGTTTCAGGTTTTTAGACATACTTTTTTCCCAGCATCTGGGCTGGATTTGCTTTGCCTCTCCCATGCAGGAGTTGTGCACCCAGCCTGGTCAGGTCGGAGTGGATGGAGGGGGTGATGAGCCCTGCAGAGGCACCTTGTCCCCAGTGCCTGGCTTTCAGGCAGCTGGAGCCACTGCTGCCTGTTCAGGCATTTTAGGTGACCTAAAGTCCCCTTTTCCAGAGTGAACTGGGACTGCCAGTTCCCCTGCTCCTCTCCCCTCCCCATTTTCTCCTCTAAAAATAAGATACAACCGCATTGGCTGGAGCAAAGTTAATTTGTGACGTTAGTGGAAGTGCTGCTGATTTTATTCTATTCATGATGAAGAAAGTTCTTCACAAGGAGCACAGTGTATGCACCTCCCTTCTTTCCATCCCAGGTTTTTGTGGAGCTTGCTAAGGAGCAGGAGGAGGAGGACAGCAGCTTCGGCACCCTGAACAGCACGTTGTGGTGGGAGAGGACGCAGGAAGACAGAGTTGTTTTCTGAGCTCGATCCGCTCAGCAGCTCGTGTGTTGTGCAGAAGATCCTCTGCACACACCTCAGGGTGTGTGTATGGAAACCATCAGAGCTGGGATGGACGTGGAAAATCATCTTTGGAAGCACTTGGGAGTGTTCCACCATCCTGGCCTTAGGAGTACCACCGCAGCAGCGGTGAGCGTCCCCGCCGTTATCCTGGCTGATACGAAATTCCTTCTCCCCTCGTTGTTTCCCCGGTTTGGGTTGAGTGAGAAGACACTGCCATGGCAGTTGGTCATCTCCTGGTGCTGGTCACTTGTGCAGGAGCACCCACCTTCCTCCCTTGGCTGGAGGCATCAGGGCTGGCTGCCGGAGGTTGGGCTGGCACGATTGGGAAACGGTGCCTTTGAGCAAACCCAGTTGCTTGTTGGAGCATCCCACCCCATGGGACCTGCTCACTGGTTTGGGGGTCTCACCGTGCCACCTGCCTTCAGCTGGGTGTTGCTACTGCCTCACGAGGTGTTGTGCAGACACGGGTCCCATCAAGATCCTGCTCCCCCCGCCTGACACATCCCTGCTTATGAAGGAGATGCACCTGCTAAAGAAGAGATGGGAAACACCGCTCCAAAGTAACTGTAATCACTGCAAAGAGGGTCCTGAATGACACTACGAGCTTAGTGTGGTTTCCAGCATGAAAATATTCATTTCCAGATGGAACGTGGCACTTGTCGACACTTGAATTCCTTTCCACTGCAGGGTGGCAGATGTGGGTGACTTGTGCCCCGTTTGGGGTGGCACCAGTGTTTGTAGTGCATGCACAGAGGGGGTTAAAGGCATGTACAGAGGTGGATGCTTGCTTTCTCCCCACTTGGTAAAAGTACAAAGACATAACCGTGTAGTTACGGGGTTTGCAGAGATGTGAGTCTTGTCTTCATTAAAAACAGTCCTGATCCTTCTGTTGGGTGTAGCGACGTGTATCCTGCCAGCTGGTTTTACAGACAGCCCTCTGGGATGGGTTTGGTTTTTTTGGAAGTGAATCCATGAGTATGTGCAGCAGTATTTCCCAATCCTTTGCTTTACTTTGTGATAGCACTAAGTAATGCTCAGCAGAGAACGTTGCTTTGTCCCAGCCTGGAAATGTTTCATTCGCCTTCGTAAACCCAAAATAATAAGATCCAAATTCACACCCTAAATGGTGCCTTTAGTTTGCATAGAAGCACTAAGAAGAGCAGAATATGGGATATCTTTTATCCTAAGATGTGACAGGTGTATGTTGAAAACATGTTATTTTTGCTTGGTTTTTCTACACAAAGCTCTCGCTGTCTGTGAGCACAACGGGGCTCTGAGCAACCTGGTCTAGTGAGGATGTCTCTGCTTACTGCAGGAGTGTTGGACTGAGTGGACTTTAAATGTCCCCTCCAACCCAGTGCATTCTGTGATCATCACTCTCTTAGTTTTATAAGGTGAAATAAAAGATTGCTAACAGTTCATTGTATTCTGCAGAGATGCATTTATGTCAAAACATCAGCTTGTAAGTCATACCAATTATATATCTCAAAGTTAGGAAGAGCCCCTGTCTTGTGAACACTCAACAAGCTGTGAGTTAAGGTGGAGTTTTGTCCTAGCTGTAGTTACCAGGCAGTGATGTATGTTACATGTCTGATAATGGTTTGTCATCACGTTGAGCCAAGTTCTGTTCTCGATAGTTTCTTACTACTGTGAGTTGTGAACTCTTGATGTCCAACTGTTGCTTCCTCTCCTGTTGATTGTGTATAAACACACAGGTTTTCTTCTGTAGTTACAATTTGAGCCCAAGAACTGCAGCAACACCTTTTGCTTCCCATGGGGAGGGTTCCCTCACCCCAGGAGCACAGACGGGAGCTCTGCCCACTCTCAGCAGCCCTGAGCTCTGGTACTTGCATATGCTGGAAACAAATCAGGGTGAAGAACAGAGATTCCAGCAAGTGCAGCTCCAGTAGCAACTTTTCTAGGGCTGATGCTTCCCTATAAGAAAAGAAAAATGACCCAAATTCAGCTCTTTAGTTTATGCAGGTTTTTATTTAGCCCCAGCCTGTTGCTCCCAGCCACATCCCAGCTGCTGGCCGGTATCTCTGAGCTTTTTCCTTTATCTGGAGGGAAGGTGGGACCCAGAATTTTGTCTTGTGATGCTTTGCCATGTCTGTATGTACAAGCTAAGTGCATCTTCTCCATCTCCCACGTGTCTTACTTCCACCTCTCTCTGTAAGTGGTGTTTCAGCTGTCACTTGCCCATCTCTCCAGCAGTGTACAGCACGCTCTCTTGATGTGAACTTAGCAAAGTGCAGTTGTGACCTGTTAACCTTCAAGTCTTTCACTGTTATTCTTTAATAGCCTGTAAAGTAGTTCTGTGCTGTCTAGATGACATCACCCTACTTTCAAATAGCTAACATTTCAGATGGATCAAGTGAAAACCTCTGTTTACAGCTAGATTTGCTCAGTGTGGTACTATTCTTTTTTTGCCCTGGAGTAACCCAGTTGGTGGTGGTGCTGTATTTGTGCAGCTACATGCACAGTCAAAGGATTTGGCTTGTGAAATAAACTGTGTGCTTGAGTGGGATCTCTTTGGCATGGTGACATCCTGTGTCAATGATGCCACCCCAGCACATCACTGGAGTCACTCAGAAATGACTTCCGAGTGTCATACGATGTCTGTAATTGCCAGAACATGTAGAACACATATGAAATGAAACTACAGAATGCTCTGGAAAAGCAAGAGCTTTATTCCTGCTATTGTGAGTCCCACTGTTGAGCTGTTATCAGTGACATGCCAGATCCCAGCTGTACAGTATGTCTGGGTTGTGCTCTAGGAGATAAAACGGGGTTGAGGCAGCTGGATTTGGGCTGGATGCAGATGAGGCAGATGGTTTCACCCTGTGCCACCTTTCCCAGGAGGATGGGTCATGGTTACTTTGCAGGGTGGTTGTGAGGAATAGTTAGTGCATCCCTAGCATGGAAGATGCATTTACATTGTGGGTGTTGTTGCAAGGTTGTATTTTTATATGGAGGAGTATAATGTATATGATTTTGTTTACATTACCAAGAAAACCCCTTATTTTAAAATAACTCTGTGTAGCAAGTGATGTCTTTTACGTAGCCAATATCCTCTGGTAGCAGAAACAGAAGGTGTTGGGTCTAATACACGTTTGTAATGCTCCTCCTGACGTTGCCATCAGGCGCTTGAATCATTTGCAGTTTATACACTCGTCTTTCCTTTACCACTTTGCTGTATTTGTAAAGCCGAGGTTTTCCCTTTTCACACAGCAAGTACTACCAAAATAAAGATGGATTGGGTTGGTAAATGCTTGTGTTGCTGTCCTGCACGTGTTTTGCTGTGCTAGAAATAGAGGGTTGTTCTCAAAAGCCTTTATTGTCCCCCTTGGGGACCTCCAGGGCCCAGGCAGAGCATGGGGCCCCCCACTGACCCCGACTCTTGGCATGGCTGAGGGCATCAGGTTGCAGTAGCTGCACATTATTTATTTAATTCAGGGCATCTGAAGTGTTGCAACACTGTTGTGTTCAGCCTCCCACAGTTGAGTCACGATTCACAGCAAGATTAATTCAGCCCAACTTCGGGCTGTTGCTTGAAGTGACCCCACGGCAGCTGTGTGCTCCTGGCATGCCACAGGCGAGCATCTGTGGGGATGAATCACGCTCCTCCACTCGAGAGTTACCCCACACTAAAAAATAATCACTGGAGCAGTGCCCAAGGTGAACTCACTGGGTGGCTGGATGGGTGCTTGCTCAGCCAGAGGGAAGCTGGAACGGGAAAGCATGGTCTACAGGGATGAAGCAGGGTTCCTGCCTCCTTGGTGTGACTGAGGAGGAGAGGAGGTCCTCCCTCCAGGCCTGCAAACTGGGTAAGGATCTGGAAAAACAAAAGGTGTTTGTGTGCTCTGGAGCCCTCGGGGAGGAAAACAGCTCCAAAGAAATTGAATCTGAAGTTCCAAGGTATTCCTACTAACTTGTCTCGGGTATGGTAAGGGCAGCACCCAGCTTGTGATGCCAGCTTCAAGAGATGTTCACAAAGTCCCTGCTTCAGCATGCTGCATTCCTCTCTGGTAAGGGTTTCCTGGAGCTTTCAGTTCTTTTTTTCCTGAAACATACTGCTTGGGAGTATGTTTCTCTCCTCCTGCTGGTAGATCTAAGGGCTGGTCCCAAGTCCCCTTCTCAGAAATCCTGTGAAGTAACTGCTGGGAGACGTATTTAATGGTGCTTTGAGATACTACATGCTCTCTAGCTGCTTTTCAGTGAAGCCCAAACAAGTCACCTTGGACTGGGGTCCCCCTTGAGCAGCAGAGCCAGGAGCATCACCAGTACTCTGGCTGGGAATCCCCAGGGAGCACTCCAGCAGGAATCATTTTTAAGTTAAAATACCTTTTCTGGAGATGATATGTAGGAGTGCCAGGGCTCCTGCCAGGTACTGCCAGCACACTAGGGCACAGGCAGGGGTCAGAAATGGAGTGTTTTTCTAGCCAAGTTCACCTCAGATGTGCTGTTTGCAGTTAGGAGTAGCCTTCTTCCCTGCTTATTCTCGCTTGTTGCCCAGTGGGAAGGGATGCAGGAAAGCTCTGTCCTCTCCTCAATGAGCTCATTCCTGGAAAAATGGGCAAGTCAGCAGCTGCAGAAGAGCTACAGCTTTGTGGAACAACAACCAGACGGCTTTTGTGCCTTTAGTCAGCTCTGCACATCAGAAGTAAAGTTGTTGGAAAGTTCAGGACAGTTGAATTCCTTCAGCTGCTTGAACTGTCATGTGGCTGTGCACCCTTCCAACTCATTGGGATTTCGTGGCTAATCTGATTTCTGCACCTCGCTATTTTTAATGCAGATCCACTAGAAAGATTTATTTAAAAAAAAAAACAACAATACTAACAGCTGTGTGGCAGCTGCTGGAAAAGCAATTAAAAAGGAGAGAAAAGTAAAATAATAATTTTAAAAAGAACCAACAAATAAGAGGGGGAAAAAGAGAAGAAGTAAAAATCCAGTTGGTCTTCAGACTCAGGATTCACATCTGCAGAGACAGGAGTGTTGTTGACGCGGGCTCTGAGTAAGATGGGGAGGAGGCAGTGAAGTTTTCCCTCTGGAGAGGCTCAGGCAGGGTCAAGGCTGCTTTGCCACAGATTGGGAGCTCCCACTTGCCCTGGTTTGGATCACACAGCTCTCCTGCTGCGATGGTCCCCAAGGACTCGCGTGCCTGGTGTAAACATGCTGTTACACTGCACGCAGCGCACGTGTCGTATTAAACACAAGACGTAGTGTTGGTATTTACAAGCTGGTTGTAGATCTTGCTCCCTGCTTGGGTCATCACTCCAGAAGTGTGGAGAGTGTTTGCATGTCTGGGATGGGGCTCTGACGTCAGGTTGGAGTGGGGCATGGCCAACGGGCTGTGCTACGGCGTTGAACCCTCCCCAGGACCGCAGAGAGACGAAGAGGCCAGACATCTCGGGGCTGCAGGAGACATACTCTGAATGGAAAACACATCAGCAGGTAAGGACTTTCACATTTCTCTTTAGCTAAGTGAAAAGTTATACTTAGGGCATCCTGATGCAGGGGCTGTGTTTGCTGATTGAATTTTTTTATTTTTTTTCACCTCATTATTTCAATCCAGTGTTGTTCTGAACGCGTAAGAGCTGTACTTTCCAGCTCTGCTCTCTGACAAACGTTGAGCTTTGCACCAAAATGGTTAAGAGGTAAAGGAGGAAAGAAAAAAACCTGGATGCACGTGGCTTTTGAGTCCCACTGCTGGTGCTGATGTGCTTTGGCTGTGGGCAAAGAACTACGGGCTGAGAGCTGGGTCCTCCCAGCTAGTGGTCCCTCCCAGCTCCCCCTCCTCCAGCCTTGCTACAGCCAATAAAGGCTTCTAGAAAGGCAGAGCCCCAAATTTCACTTCTCTGTATGAATTCAAGTGTTGAACTGTGATGCAGAGCAGGCTTAGAATGTTTTTTGAGTTGAGAACAGGAGAAAATCCCATTCAAAAACTGTGTGTTAAAGTGTCGAGCCAGTACAAATCTATCTTGTATTTGTAAGGAGGTAAAGACAGGACTGTGCAGGGGCCAGATGCAGGTTTTTTCATTTGCAATAACTGATGCACAGATGGGGATGGAGAAAGCACCTTCACCCCTGCACTCCCCACGTGCAGGGATTAATCCTTGGTCTCTGAAAGCTGACAGCTCCCCGGGGAAACACGAGATGCACCACATGCTGCCTTCATCACAGCCAGCATCCAGAGGTTCCTGCCAGTGCTTCCTAAGAGCAACTTGAGTTAAGAGTTAGTCACACTTTGTCCTATTAAGTTTTTATTAGAGGGGGGAAAAAGAACACTCTGAGGGAGTGCCAAATAGGAAGTCCCAGAGACAGTAAATAAATGAAGCAGCTCCCTGGGACATGTGTTCCTGGGAGGTTTTTTAGTCTAGCAGAGCTAGACAGAACATCCCAGTAAAGGTTGTTGCCATGCCGGAGGCGTGTGTTCCTGGGAAGTAAGAGGTTTGGGTGTGTTTACTGAACCCTTGGAAGGAAAATGTTTCCAGACACTCAGCTTTACAAGTGATGCTCCTACTGCTTTATGGTTTCTCAAGCACCATTGTCTCCAAGTACGTTTCTGTTGTTTGGTTTTGTCTTCTTGAAGCTGCAGATTGGAGTCTCAGGTCTCCTAGAGGCATCTCTCCTGCTTATGTTTTGTGTCTTATGATATCTACTTAAATCTTAATTTTTTCCAGATGAAGTTTGTGTAGTGTTTGTAGGCAGCATCTTTTATTTACTTTCTGATTTCATATTTCAGCTTCCAGGGACATTTGCTTCTTGTTCTGAAGGCAAAGTAAGGTTCAAACCAATAGAAAACTTGTCTTAAATTTCCTCAGTTTATTTATATTTTTAAATGAAGTGTTTGTTATGTCTGCAGAGATTTAGTGCAGTTTTTACAAGATCATCATGTTGTCCACATACTCCAGCATGAGCATTTTATTTACTGCCCCGACATCCCAAGGCTGAGCTGTTGCTTTCAGTTCACAGGGACTGAAATCCAAAACTGGGTTGTAAAAAAGTAACACATCCTAGAAATCCTTCCTAATTGCCTCTAACCTTGGTGACAGAGGGCAGTGGGGAAGCACGGGACAAAGCTCCAGGCAGGAGAAGCACAGCATCGTGGAGATAACCCTTGTGCTAACCCTCAGAGGGTAATCTGGGATTCTGCATCCATCTCCCCTGGAGTACACAAACATTTAATTCTTCCAAAAATAAACAATGAAGGGAACAGAGCAGTTGAACCTTTTATTAACTCCAGCTGCCCAAGCCATGAAATCAGAAATGATGTCCGAGGGGAAAAGAGCTCAATGCTGCTGAGGTTGCTTTGATTTTTGGTTTCAGCCATTTTAAAGGATTAAAATACAAAAACATGTTTGGAGCTTCCCTCCCCTGTTCTCCTTCTGTGAAGGTCATGAAACCAGTTGCTCCGAAACCGCTGTTGTTCTCGCACAGGAGTTTTGCTGCTGGGCCACATGATCAAAGCAGGAGCTGAAATAAATATTCCCCCTAAGAATATCCCCCAATAAATGCTCCCTGCTCAGTATTTAGGAGGATATAAAGGTACACATTGGGGTTTTAATGCTGCCCTGCCCTAGCTGTGCTAGTGTTATAACTCATTATATTGATATTTGGGTGAAAACATAACAAATTGGTTTCTCACCAGCCTGCTTAAGGTAGGAAACATCTATTTTAGGCTACTTTCAGCATCTGTGTTTCTAATGTGGCAGCTGCCTTCCCCTGATAGATGATGTGGGGAGAAGGGATGTTTGTAATGGGGGTGGTTTAGGGTCTAGTTACAGTTTCTGGAGCAGGTGAGCAGCAGTTTGCCAAGGAACTGCAAATCAAGAGGGACACAAATTATCTCTCTCTTATTCTAAATGATTATTTTCTTTCTCATCCTAGCTGGGAAAATGCAGGTGGTACTCAAGAAAACCTCCAAAGTATTTCAGCAAACCCGTGCTCTCCTATGGAAAAACATTCTTCTGGTGTGGAGGATGAGAACAGAAAGTTTTCAGGTGAATTCTTCTGAAGGGGAGTCCAGATTTCCACTCTGGAGGGTTTTTATGTTGCACTGTTTTGATGCTGGGTGCTAGACAAGGAGGCTCAGCTGGTAACATGGTTCTCTGGAAAATGTCAGCAGTTACACTTCTTCCCATGCCACTATGATACCACGGCATAGTGAGGGCTTGTTAGAAAGCTGTCTCGTTGCTTTTGATTGCCAATCCCATTTCTGCATTGTCCAGAAGAACACAATGTCCAATTCAGGACTATGAGTGTAAAAACATCATCAGTCCTTGTTGGCTCCAGTACTAAGGAAACATATTTTTTTCACTTGGAGCATTCCCCATGTTTTAAAGTTATTTCACCTGTGGAATATCCTCATTTACAGAAAGAGGAATTCCTGGCCAGAGAAGCTGGACCATGCAGCCAGATCCATGATGGATGAGATGGAGCCTTGCACTTTTCATACCACCCAACCTCCAAGCCACTGTGCTGCCACTCAACCTTTACATTTCCTTCCTTCCTTCTTTCTAGGAATGGATTACATCAGGGCTTTTTCTCTTGATAATACAAATGTCATTAAACATGATATACTACTACCAGAGGCAAGAAATCCCCTACTCCTTCCTTGGACAATTAGATGACCCTGTCTTTAATGCTACAGGAGTTAAACTCGTGTACACCCCTGTAACGAACACCACCAGGCAACTAATGAGCAAAGTGGCTTCAGATTCTTTATTGACAGGTAATGCTCCTCTTAAATCCTTGTAGCTGCAGTGGCTGAACCCACCCTGATGCTGTGGGCACCTTGGTCTTCTTTGTGATGGGAGGGGCAAAAGGACACAGATGATGCAATTTTTGAGGGTACAGATTGTGGCTGGTGCACATGTTCATGTTGCTGCATCACTGTTTCATGGTTATATTATTTTTTTTAATCTCTTTCTTTTTTTTTAATGGCAGGTATAATAATAGAAGAGGTAGAAAATGAGAAAAAACTGGAAGCAAGAGGAATTTTGGATGAAGACATTATTGGTGTTGTTTTTAAGGATGACTTCTCCTATCATCTCAGATTTCAAACCTACAGCCCTGTGTCTCCAAATGATGCCTTTGAACACATCGGTAACACAATCAGTGAAACCAGAGAACTTGATTTTACATTTTTAAAATGCTCTGTGCTGGCATACCTTCCAGAAGAGATCAAGGCTGTATGTATTAAAAGCTTCAAGCAAGATATTAATTAGAATTTGAGGTTTTATTTCATTGGAAGGAAACAGAGAAAAAAAATTAAAAGCACATGGATGTTATCCACAGCCTTGTTGTCCCTCTCCCTTCTATGTCATATCATGTCCTGAAAATGAGCATCAGGTGTCCACTAAAGTACTTCTAACATACAGTGCATGGACACATATTTAATAGATTAAAACACAAGTCTGCACACACATTTGTCCACATTACTTCTTATTTGACCAAATTCACTCCTAACTGAGGACTAGAAGTAGTAACCTGACTGAGACAGTAACTACATCTATGATCAGATCAGAAATCAAGTGAGCTCATCAGCTGATGAGCAGAAAGCAAAATGTATTCTGCTAAAAACAGGTCTTGGGAAATGGAAATCATGGAGACATTTATTATTCTGCCTACACAAGTCAACAGCTCGTTGCAGACATGACCCTAGATCCAACGTGCTCTGGATTTCCTAGAGCTCCTCTCCTGCCCTCAGCCTTGGGTATGTTTTTGGGCGCTGTCTGGACTTGGGATCATGCCAAAATAGGAGAGCTGAGTGTTGTGGTTCTCCTGTGCCATAAAGACAGGGCTGATGCCACTTCAGGTGGTCTGTGGAGTCAAAGCCACTCACTCCCAATACCACATTATTCTTGGAGAAAATGCCCGCTCCAGGAAAATGGCTGAGTAAACCTACGCCTTGATTTCCTCTCTTGAGTAACCCCTTGCACACATATATGCACATATAAGTGGGTGTATTAAATTCTTTTTTTTTTTTCTTCCCACAGATACCTGTTCCAATTTCTCATCAAGTGACTGTGAAGCCCCTTTGTATTGGTACACAGGCTTCCTGTCAGTGCAGTCCAGCATCGACGCAGCAGTCATAGAAGTAAGAGTGTTCATGATGGCAAAGATGGTTTCCATTATCTGTAACATTTAGAAAAACACCCAACCAACAAAAAAAAAATACCAAACCCCAAACCAAACAAACAAGTTCATTTTCTGTGATCATTAACTTTTGAATACATAGTGTGATTCAACAGTTAGAATAATGATGGTTCATTCTGGGGGGCAGAAATCCTTCCCAGGGAGGGGGGAGACCCTGGAACAGGGTGCTTAGAGAAGCTGTGCCTGCCCCTGGATCCCTGGCAGGGTTCAAGGCTGGGCTGGATGGGAGTTGGGGCACCCTGGAATGGGGGAGGTGCCCCAGGTGGGGGTCCTGAGGGCCCTTTCCACCCAAACCAGTCTATCGTTTTATGATCATTCTCTATTAATTACAAGTCAATACAAAAGGACATTGGATATTGGATACTTTATTGGTGATTATTTGCCACCTATAAATGTAACACCATTATTGACAAACTAATAATTTCAATGCTTATGAAAACCTGTTTGTTTTGGTGTTGGCTGTCTCATTACAGAAAATCAAGTGAACAGCTAATTTCTTTTCTTTAGATGAAAACAAACCATTCTGTCTGGGAAGAGATGAAGTCAATTAGTGGCATCCGCCTGGAGTCCCCCTCGATCAAACCTGTCTATAAGATGGATTACATTTGGTTTGTTTACATTATACTGTGCTTCTCCCCATATATGTACTTTTTATCAGTGAAAGTTCTAAGAGAGAAGAAGAAGCTTAAGGTGTTAATGAGAGCGATGGGCTTGCAAGATATCGCGTTCTGGTGAGTGTCATAAACTGTAATTCCAGGAATTCTGTTCTGTATCTGAGCTGGATGCTGCCTTGCAGGATGGATGTGGATGCAGGATGAAGTGTGGGGGGACATGGGGGTCTGTCTAAGCATGAGTATTTCACATCACTGGGGAAAAAAGTGTGAGAATAAGTGAGCAGAGCCTGTGCTTCAATGTGCTCTCTGCTGGCACCGCTGCATCTGCAGAGATTTGGGCAGTTGCAACCCAGTGATGTTTGCACCTTTCCAGTCCTGGCAGTGGAAATGGATGTGTATTTGTGAGCTGCAAAGTGTTGGAATTAAGAGGAGTGTGTCTTGTGCTGTCAATCTAATGGCATATGCTGGCATGTACAGAGACAAAAATAACTGTGCCTTCATTTGTAGGTTGTCCTGGAGCTTGCTGTACACCATTTACATTTCAATAATGGCCAGTCTGCTGGCACTGATCACAATTAAAGGAATCATCCGGGATTACAGCTTTTTTGAAATCTTTTTTTTTTATTTCTTTTACGGCATGGCATCAGTAAGTCTGCTTCTTTGTTCCCAAATGATGCACATGTACAAGCTAAAGACTACAGACTACTCTAGGGCTGGGCATTAAGTGAGAGAGTAACAAAAACTCCTCCACTGCTGGGATTTCTTGTTATAATTTCTAGGCTAATATATCCCTCCTCTTACATTTTGGGAGATTAGGACTTGGAATCAGAGTAAAGTGAGATACTAACCTCAGTATTAATGGGAAGGCTGATGCTGTGTGCCCCTGGGGATAGGGCTTCTGCCTTGGGAGGCTGAGGGCTCTGATCTGTCTGCCCAATAGACCTGCCCTAAACATCAGAGCTACCTGCTCAATGACACGAGCCTTGTGATGGGCTATGAGCATCTGCAGGGGACAGCTGAAGCTCAGCGGGGTCTTTAATTTTGTTCCTTGGGTTTTGGGGTTTTTTTTAATCATTAGCAGAAGTGCATCCTGCTAACTGCTTTTCTCTGCTGCAGATTCACTTCTGTTTAATGCTCAGCTCGTTGTTAAAGCAGCCAAATGTTACGAGCTTCGTAGGATTTGTCCTTCACGTCGCCTTTGAATTGCTGGGCTTTTTGATGTTGTTTGAAAAACTGCCACCAGCTTTGGAATGGATTTTTAATCTCTTCAGTCCCTTTGCCTTTACAGCTTGCATCTCAAAGGTATGTTCAGAATAAAGCCAGAGCATCAGTGAAGTTCAGCCCACAGCAAAAAGCTGCAGATGTTTGCCACATAACAGTAGCTTTCACACATGTGCATTGCCATAACAACCCAATCGTGCCCCACTGCCCTCTTTGCAAAAAGCAACCTTGACTTGAAAAAAATACAGTTAGATTCTCAATTATGTCCTAAATTTTACCAGCTCGCTCTATAAAATAAATTTAGATCTCAGCTTGCCAAAGCACTTCTGTTACTTGCAGACACTTGCAGTCAGCTGTTGCTGTGCTTGGAAACAGCATCATGATCATGAGCAGGCGTGGGTTTCTGGTGACAGTGATCGTGATGACACATCAGTGGCTTGCACATGGTATTTTTGGCTAAAGGAAGTGTTGCAGCTGATCTGTGCTTGCTTTTTTTTTTTCTCCTAGATGGTAAAATTAGAAAAATATGGACCAGCCTTTACACCAGAATTGTACCCTTTCTTTAACACATACATCATACTGGTCCTCGACAGTGTTTTGTATTTCCTGTTGGCCATCTACTTTGATAAGGTTTTGCCTGGTAAGTAGAAAGGTGAGGGGAAGAATAAAAGCATTCTTGAATTTTTCTTCTGTAATCCTCTTCCCTATTAGGGAGGTGTCAAAGGAGTGGTGGGACAGAGCTGAGAAAGCTGTAATCTTCCTAGAGAAACAAAAAAGGTCACCTGGTAGCAAACTGGTCAGGTTGCATCTTAACAGCAATGAGCCTTCCCACGTTACATGAGGAGATGAAAACTGCATTTGCTGTATTTGTCAAGGAAAAAAAATATTGGTTCAGAAGAATCCTGTTTTCCCAGAAGCTGGATGTACTTAGCTACCTAGTTTGGTCCTGCCTCAAAAACAGATCTGAAAGAAACATTAAATCCTGCAGCAAGGCATTCAGTTGCCTTACATCTACTCCAGCAGCCCTAACTCCAGGATTTAAAAGGGCATTGTGGAACTTGACCTGATTTTCCTTTATCTTCTGGGCCAAAGAGGTGGACAACAAGGTCTCTGTTGAGATTCCTGCCTGTGTTTACATCTGTGGATGAGTGGACAACTTTGCATGAGTTACCAATCCATATACATTGCAGAAAGGCTGTGCTCTGAAGCTGGAGAGGAAGAAACAGTTGGACATGGCATTAACTGAAGTTGAAAGGCTGGTTTTGGTTAATATTTCTCCTTTCCTTTTTCTGAATTAGGCAAATATGGAGTAGCATATCCACCTTCCTTCTTTCTGAGACCCTCATACTGGTTCAAGTCCAGGAGGACGCCCTGGGGTGTGCGAGGTGGCGGTGAGAGCAGCCACGACCCTGTCCTCAGCAATAACACAGAGCCGATGCCTCTGGGCTTCGAGGGGAAGGAAGCAATCAGGTAAGGATCTGTAGTCACCATGGCACTGGTGACTGTTGGGCTGAGCCATCTAACATACACAGATGAGGTTAATGGGAAATATGTAAAAGACAACGGTTGTTGAGTGTTTCATTCTGCTCCAGAGCTGGATGTGAACGTTCATTGGACATGTTATCTCCTCTGTGCCAGGGACCAACCTGCTGCCCTGCAACTTCCTCTTTGCAGATCAGCAGCAGTGAGTCTATTCCCCTTCAGCATCGTCTTTAAGAACACAGGAGCTGGGGTGTGCTCATAAGATACTGTTCTTTGCATCCTTACTGGGCTAATTTGGTCCATTGCTGTTGCTGCCCATTGGTTATTGTGACAAAACAAATATATATCTATAAAAACAATAGCTAAGTCATCACTTGTGATTATACCTATCTAATCTCATTCCCTAGGGCCTCTGGCTTCATTCCATAAGCGTCCATTGAGTTTGACATTGAAACCTTTTAAGCATCTTTTAGAAAAGTACCTCAGTTAATTCAGCCTTTATGTGTACAAGAAATGAATTATATAAAGCAATTCCTTCTGATGGAATTACCATAACTCTGGATGATAATGAGCCGGTTTAAGGAGGAGGTTGAGAAACATTCTTCCAATAGTTTTTAAAGATCACTTCAAGGCAGCAGAAACCTGCCAGAATTGTGAGATTAAATAGTAATGGCTTGCTTACCTTTCCTTTAGACTAAGCAATATAAAAAAATCTTACAAGAGGAAGGACAAGAGAACCGAAGCTTTAAAGGGTAAGAGAGGTTTTGTAATTCTTTGAGTTTCATTTTTCACTAGGTATGAACCACAACTGTTTTGAAAAGTACTGGATGTACTCAACACTACCTCCATCACTGTTAAAATACATTATGCAAAATAAATTAGTAGTAAATTATTAGTAAATTTCTACCAGACTATCTTCCTGTTCACTCCAGGAAAATGACTATTTATTATAATTTTGCAACAGCAGACATCTCTTTAAAAGCTGTGGGTTTTGCAGTTGTGACCCACTCTACAAATGCCCTCTCAAACTTCCCCTTCAAAATGTAAACTATTTTGGGCAAGCAAAACTTGGCTTTTTGGTCCCTGGCTATAGCCAAGTCTGCTGTCACTGGCTGTGCAGCATTCTCCAAGCACTTGCACATCTGCCAAACACAGGGATGCAAGTAGTTGGCATAGTCACAGCATAGCTGTAGGATATTTGTTAAATGCCTTTGTTTCCAAGAGCTCCAAGTGACAGTGAAAATATCAATATGGTCTCAAAGATTTGTATTCCAACCCAAACAACTAAAAAAAAATTAAATATTTTAAAAGAATTTTTAAAATAATTTGTTTTTTTTTTCTAGAGGAAATGCTGTAGCAAAGTTGGCTGCTTTGAAATAACTCTTGGCATCTCAAGCACTTGAGAGGCTTTCTGTGGACCACACACTAGAATGAAAGGTTATGAACCTCTTAGAAAACAGACATCAGAGTTCTTTAACAACTGATACAAGTTCACATGCTTGTTCCCTCAATTCAATCAAGGCTGCACATGCCTTACTAAATTTAGTCCTAACTTCTGAAGATGCAACCCGTGGTTTTGGATCTGTGTTTTACCCTCTCAGCTTCAAATGAAGTGTCACTCCTCTGCTATATTAGGCAGCCAGCTGCAGTTACAAGTCTACTTCTCTTGACCACTTCCATCTTGATATGTATCCTGTTTCTAGGTTTGTCCTTAAGTATTTATGAAGACCAGATCACTGCATTACTCGGTCACAGTGGATCAGGAAAAACTGCTCTAATAAATGTTCTCGGTGGATTTTCCAAGCCCACAGAAGGTAAGATGATGGACCTGCAGGCTGAAGAGGAAAAACTCTGTTTTTTCAACTGTAAGTGAGTAACAATGAGGGGAAAAAAAAAGTTTTCCTTCAGTCTGGCTCATTGTCAGTGCAGATTTCTCCTTCAACATGAGCTTTGGGGCTAATGCATCCCTCGTGGATACGCTCATGTGTGCAAGCTTACACAGATGGTTCTTTCTCCATCTGGATGGCCTGATGTTTTCCATGAGCTGCATACCTATAGGAAACATGTTTTAGCTCTTCAGGGAGAGATTTGGTGCTCAATATTTTTTGAGTGGTATTAAAGGTTTGGACAACACAAAGTTATTTTGCCTTTTTGTAAAAACGTGTGAGGAACATCCACAATGCGGGAATTGATGTCCATGGTAGGAACACAAAGAACTCTGCTTTCCCCTCACAACTGGAAAATACTGTTCAGTATGACACTTGTTTCATTCATTCCTGTCTGTAGGTTCAGCAATGATATATAACTACAAAGTGTCTGAAGCACAGGACACAGAAGGACTTCAGGCAATGATTGGGATTTGCCCGCAATTTAATTTGCATTTTGGAGCCTTAACGGTGAAGGAAAACCTGAGAACTTTTGCTCACATCAAGGGGATCCAGCAGAATGAAGTGGAGCAAGAGGTTGGCATGGGATTGTCAGTCACTGAGCTCTCTTTTATGGCATCTTGGACAGGTTGAGCTATTATCTCCAGCATCTTTTTCTGTGGAAATGAGAAAACCCCTAATTAAGGGGAGAAGTGGGTTTTTTTTCAATTCTTTCTTATCCACATGTTATTAGAATTCAGATTTGCATTATTTATCTCTAAGCAGATCTATTTAAAGTAGATAATTTTAAAATCTCTCCTGTGCTGTGTGTAGCCATGTATGAATTAAAACACAACCAGTGCTTCAGAAATCTGCTCTCATTTTTGTATGTTGTCAAGGTGCAGAAAATTCTTGTGACATTGGACCTTGTCGACCTTCAGGATGTCCTTGCTGAAGCTCTGAGTGGGGGACAAAAAAGAAAATTGTCTCTTGGAATTGCACTTTTAGGGAATCCCCAGGTAGGGACCGGTTCTTATTTACACACATGCACATTGCATATGCTTTTAGCATGTAGCTTTGCATTTTGACTTGTCATGCAGATATATGTACTTCTCCCCTTGCACTCCAAGTCTGCTGACTGTTAATTCACTTGGATGATGGAAGGATTGAGGAATCTAGGTCAATAGGAACTGTATTTTAAATGAAAAGAGTAGTGATGTTGTAATAAGAGAGAGAGCAATTAAGATGTCTGATATTTGAGGATGCATTTTATTCTTAGAGTGAGATGATCCAAAGTATGAAGTGAAATGATGTAGACATGGGAACACCAGCTTGGATACATGGAGGTCTGACCTTTTTCACCTTTGCAGGTGTTGCTTTTAGATGAGCCAATGGCTGGTTTGGATCCCTGCTCCAGGCACCACGTGTGGAGCCTTCTGAAGGAGCGCCGGGCTGGACGTGTGACGCTCTTCACCACCCAGTCCATGGAGGAGGCTGATGCTCATGCTGGTGAGCCCAGATCTTCCCATGGTTTGAAAACAAGGGTTTCCCACTGCAGAGCCCATGAGTCCTGCCACAGTACAATCTGTGCTTGCTCCTTATGAGGAGCAGCTGAGGGAGCTGGGGAAGTTGAGTCTGGAGAGGATGAGGCTGAGGGGAGACCTTCTCCCTGCCTGGAATGACCTGACAGGAGGTTGTGGAGAGGTGGGTGATGGTCTCTTCTGCCCAGGGACAGGGGACAGGACAAGGGGAATGGTCTCAAGCTGCACCAGGGCAGGTTCAGATGAGATGTCAGGGAGAAATTCTTCCCCCAAATTGCTGTTGGGGTGTGGAACAGGCTGCCCAGGGAGGGGGTGGAGTCCTCACCCCTGGGTGTATTTGACAAGACAGAAGATGAGGTGCTTGGGGAGATTATTTAGGAGAAGACAGGGATGGTCCTTAATGGTCTTTCCCAACCTAGTGATTCTGTGATATGTTTTATCTGATAGCAATAACTAACCTGGACTAAGTAAAGGCTAAAACTGGGCTGATGTGCCCTTCCAAGACCTTGCTCCTGCTCTGCTTCAGGGTGAAGTGGTTCCATATTATCTGGATGTATCCCTAGCAGCAGCACCACAAATTAGTGATATTGCTTGAATTAATATCTTTCCTATTTCCCTATTGCTCCCAGGCTGCATAGGAAATTTTCCACAAGCCACATAATTGAAAGATTAACCTTGGTGCTAAGGAGAAAGGCAGCAGTTCAAACCAAAAAAAAAATCCAAAACCTTTTTTTTCTGGTGCTGGCCTGCTTTTACTCCTCTCAATTTCATTAAGAAAATGTCTGTTGGGCTCAGAAGAAGTGGAGTGAGGTCAGTCTACTGCATCACCATAAATCCCCCCTAAATCCTTTGTGTTCATACCTCCTCAGATCGGAAAGCTTTCCTCTCAAATGGGAGATTACAGTGTGTTGGCTCATCTCTGTACTTGAAGAGAAAATGGGGAATTGGCTATCACTTAAGGTAAATCCTTTTCTTCTTGGTCATCACTCTTCTTATGAAGAGCTTCTAGTTGATGTGTTTTCTAGTACAGTCTGTGTCTCTATCGAGTTTCTATATAAAGTAATAGAAATCTCAACAATTCGCCTTAGAAAACTTCTGAGACTGCCAAACCCGGCTTGCCTTGGACAGCAAACTGCCTTTTTATTGTTTTTAAACCCAATTCTGAAATCTCTGAGCTTGTAGCTAACATGAATTTGCAACCTCCTCCGCAGCCAAAAGGGGACCAGAGTAAGATGAATTGCAGTTTCCACATACTCCGTGGTGCCAGACTGACGTGCAGCGGCTTTAAAGCAAAGCTGTTTTCCTTTGGATTTTCATCTCTGTGTTCCTGGTTTAGCAGAACTCGCCAGGATCCCTGTTCTTAACCTCAACTATTTCTCACATACATGGCAAAACCAAGGGCACTGCCAACATCTATAAAAATCCCCACTGAAATGCTGCCCAGTTCTGAAGGTTTCTCTACAGCTTTAAGAACAGCTGCTGGCCTCGTATTTTCAAAGGATGATGCACACATTTTTATTTTTTTTTCATTTAATATTAAGGCAATTTCTTTTTAATATGAACAGGATGTGCATAAATGACCAGTGTGACCCTGAGCTTGCATCATCCCTGGTCAGACAGTACATCCCTGATGCCGTGCTCAAAGGCCAGAAGCGGGATGAGCTCTGTTATATGTTACCTCTGGAAAACACTGACAATTTTCCAGGTAAGAAAAGCTTGTTGTGCTGCCAGGGTTGTAAAGGAGAACCAGGTGATGGGAAAAGCAGAAAACAGCATTGCTGTGAAGGGAATAACTGTACCACCTGGTCCATGTTGTGTGGTATTAGGAAGCTCAGAGCTGCATAAGCCTTAAAGAAAGCCCCTAATGGACATGCTAATGTTAATAATGCAGATGAACAAAAAAAATCCACCAACTTAATTTCAAACTAAAATCCACTGAGCCTCCTCTAGTTTTGGGATGAGATTTCTCCCACTGGGAATTTGATAATCAAGAAATCTGATATTTCTACCTCTAAACAGCATAATAATTTTGTGGTGACTTTTAAGTTATGGAAATTAGTGAAGGTATGGAAATTAGTGAAGGGAGTGCTAGAAAGTAGAACCTTAATCACACAAGTCAGAGGTTTTTCCCAACAACACCCCTGGTTGCTGGGCTGAATCTGTTTCCTTCATGCAGATCTGTTCAGCCATCTCGAGAGCAGTCTTCTGCAGGGTCTTGTGAACTTTGAGGTTAGCAGAACAACCCTGGAAGATGTTTTCCTGAAGCTGGAGGGTGAGGAAGCCATGGACCAAGAAGGTAAAATGTTGAGCCCCATTTGCAAGTCTGGCACAGTTGAAGTTCCATATATACATAGGTTTTAATTTAATATCTCATTAGTTTCTATGATATGTGAGTTTTGGTAAATCAAAAGTTGCAGTGTATTCAGCATTCCTGTGGTGAAAAATACCTTCTTGAACAAATCTAGATGATTCAGACTTCCAACAAACTTTAAAGCACATGAATAAAGACTGATGTTGGAAGATTATTTTCCTTTGAAAGGTATCCTGCCCAGACCAGGAGGTGGGAACAGATAAACTAGCCAGAAGGCATTTCACAAGGCCAGTGGAGATACTGGATGTGATGCCATAAAAGCCCAGGATCAGCCAGTCTGAATTCACCAATATAAATGTTTCTCTGTGTAAATTATGTCCCTTTTTCTCTGCCCATGTTTGTTTCCTGGCTAAAAAAAAAATAAAAGTGTTCCTGTATTTACAAGACAAGATCCTTGTTGACTGTGATTAAAATGTATCCTTGGAACCCTCTTTGTGGGTATTGATGTTTCTCATGGTGAACATGCAGAAGCCAGAGACATCGAGGAGAGGGACCAAAGCCTCCTGGTGTTCTCTGAGCAGGGGAGCGCAGCAGTGAGTGGGATGGCACTCTGGAGGCAGCAAGTGTGTGCCGTGATGAAAATCCGCTTCTTAAAGCTAAAGCACGAAGGAAAGTTCCTCAGGTCCATGTAAGTATCGATCTCTTGCCTCATCTGCAGCCCTCATGCTGCTCTGGGGCTTTCCCAAGGATTTGATTGTTCCCTTGAGTGATGGAGGGAAGGCTTCAGTCCTGATGGAGGTGCTTGGAAGCTCAAATTGTGGGTAAGGTTTAAAAGCTACAGTAATAAGGACAGTTAGAATTTACTGGTAGAGCTTTGAATTACTTAAGATTCAAACTTTTCCTTGCCTTTCTCAACAAACATCACACAACTAGTTAAAAATGGTGTTCCCCTGGATTAACTTATGATCTGTTTTTCCGCCTAGATTGCTGCTGTTTGGAATATTTCTCCTTCCAATGTTTACCATTTTAATTGGATTTCAACTGTGGGACAGGTCCAGCAGCTGGGAAATCACAGCCAGCTCATATTTTCTTCCCACTGAAGAGAAAATTCAAAACAAGTTGACAAATCTTCTCATCTTCAATGATACAGGTGAAGAAAAGCATGTGATGCTGATTTGCTTTGTGCACCACTCTTGGGTCACCTTAGAGTTGATAGACCAACCTTGCCTTACTCTTTCTGTATGTTCCTTTATATATCTTGGTTTTGGGAAGAGTATTCTTTTAGCAAAAGCAAATCCTATTTAAGTGAAGTTTTAAGGAAAAGCTATTTCCCTGTGAGAGTGGCAGAGCCCTGGGGCAGGCTGCCCAGAGAGGTTGTGGAGTCTCCTTCTCTGGAGACATTCAAGACCAATCTGGACATGTTCCTGTGTGATCTAATCTAGGTGATCCTGCTCAGGCAGGGGGTTGGACTAGATGATCTTTCAAGGTCCCTTCCAGTTCTTGACATTCTGTGATTCTGTGATTTGAATAGCTGATATTTAAAAGAGTAATGAACAAGGTACATTACAAAAAAAAAAACAAAACCCAAAAACCGGTTGATAAACTATGGAAAAATTGTGTTTAACCAGTTTAACTAAAATAGAAAACCAAAGACAACATAGGTTCACTTAGATTCTGAATGAGGGTTTTGAGGATGTTTTTAACACACCTCTTCTTTGCATAAGAAACTGTTTATATTGAAAGAAAAAACACATAATTATTCTTATTTCTGTTCTCAACTTGATATCAGGATCAGAAATTGAGGATTTCATTGCTGCTTTGAAGACTCAAAACATAAGGCCAGAAATGAGTCTTGAGAAAAACATCACAAGCATTCCTCTACACAATGGAGCTATAAAAATATCTCTGGAAGACAAGGTGAGTGATATTTTCTCTTCATTCTTCCCATATGTTAACAGGATTTTCTGAAGTGTGTTTAAATGAGGCACAGGAAAATGGATATACCAAGAGAAGTGAGAATATTTGACATACTAAATAATATTGGTAATCCTTCCTATGGAAATTTGGATTATATTTTTCTTTTCTACTGTATGCTTTTTTACAGCAATCTTTAAAGAAAAACATTAATGCAGAACTTTCAAGTTTTTCTCTAGAAATTGTCTTTATCAGTCATTTTGATGGTGGTAGCTGGTAGCACACGTCCAGGTCTCCACAGTCCCACCAGTAAAACCAGAGAATCATTGAATCTTCAAGGTTGGAAAAGACCTCTAAGACCATCAAACCCATCCATCAGTCCAACACCACCATGTCAACTAAACCATGTCCTGGAGTGCCATGTCTACACGTTTCTTGAAAGCCTCCAGGCATGGTGGCTCCACTACCTCTCTGGGCAGCCTGTTGATTATTGATTGTCTGATTTGGCTGTCTGATTGCCTTTGTCATAGCTTTTTTCCTAAAGCCCTTACTGTAGTCAGCTCCTCCTCACACCTCTCCTGAGGATGAAAGTATCATCTTTTGGTTTATGTCTCCAGAGCTACCGATTCACGGTCATGTGCAGTGCAGAACCCATCAACTGTTTCCCAGCGCTCATGAATATCCTCAGCAACACCTTCCTGAGGCTCTTCAACTCCACCGCACGTATCCGCATCTGGACTCAGCCCTTTTTTAGCGTGAGTGTCCTGCCTTGCTTTGTGAGAATTAATTGAAATACCCATGCTGAAGTGTTAAGGGCTGGAGAGATTGGAAATTTGGTTGGATGAGCAACCTCCAAGGGTTGGGGTCAGTGCTACAACTGCTGGGCTGTTCCTGGGACATTTCTACATGAGCTACTTAATGGGAATTTCTTCTGGAGTGCTTAAGAGCTCTCTAGGTCTCAGTGCTATCAGACATTTAAGCTTGTGCTTATGTGGCAGTAAGGCAGTAATTCAACTGTAATACTTGTGAGTCCCACCTTGCTTCAGCATGCATTTGGCAAGAAGCAGCATCACGAAGTTGGTCTCTTCTCAACAATTTGCAATAATTCCAAGGCTTTTTGGAAACTCCAGGATGCTAAATGCTTGTGTTAATTGCCTTGGTTTGTGTTCTTAAACACAAACTCTTTACTGGGCTATTGCTCACTTCCCTGTGAGTGTTGAGCTAGCCAGATTTTCCCTGGACAGCTGTTGATTATTGATAACTTTTGAATTTTTCTTCTGCAGATGCAAAGCACAGAAATAAAGAGCGACATTTTTTTCATCTGCCTCAGCTTCCTGTTGATTTTGGCTACTGGTTTGCCTCCCCACTTTGCAGTGAGCAGCATGGAGGATTACAAGGTGAAAAGCATGTGCTGAAAGTGGTCTTCCATGAGATGTGAAAGCAAACACGAGGTCTCTGGATAGCAATTTGTGTGTTGATGGGCTGGAGGGCATTTCTAGGCAGGATGCTAGAAGAAATACAGACACATGAGTACAACATCGTACCAAAGTGTGTTATCCTGCATCTCAGGGCATCATAGAATCATAGAATAGCTAGAGTTGGAAGGGACTCCCAGAGGTCATCTAGTCCAACTCCTATGCAAGAAGCAGGGACACCCCCAACTAGATCAGGTTGCTCAGGGCCTCATCCAACCTGGCCTTGAACGTCTCCAGGGATGGGGCATCCACCACCTCTCTGGTCAACCTGTTCCAGTGCTCCACAACTCTCACAGTAAAGAACTTTTTTTCTAATATCTAATCTAAATCTAACTCCCTCTATTTTAAAACCATTACCCCTTGTCCTATCAGCTTGTGTTCAGACCAGTTTTGATGAATCACTTCCCTTTTCCCATTTGCTTTTGCAGCTCCAGGCCCGTGCTCAGCTGCAGCTCGCGGGGCTCTTCCCCTCGGCATACTGGTGTGGGCAGGCACTGGTGGACGTCCCACTTTTCTGGACCCTGGTGTGCCTCATGTTTGCAAGCATGCTACTCTTCAACCAAGTCTGTCCCTTGCAGGCCAGCACCGTGCTGCCCCTGGTGAGTTCTTTGCATGAGCAAAACCAGCCCCAAATCCCCCTCCCTCCTATTGCAGTGAGGCTTTGCTTTAAATATTTTAATCTAAATGGGCTGCTCTGGGGAGGTTTTCATACATCCACATCCATCTCCTTGTTTCTGACACCAGACTCTCTCTCTAGATCATTTGCATCATTGGTTATGGAGTATCTCTTGTCCTCTTCGTCTATGTAATTGCCTTTAAATTCCGCACAGCGAGAAGCAATCGTTACATTTGGTCATTCAGCTTCATTCTGGTAAGTGAAGTGAATCTTCACTCTGAAGTGTTTGATTTGCACATCTTGCCACTTGAGGTTTTATTTTAAATATGCTGATCTTCAGCAAAATCTGTGACAATAGCCTCTATTTTTAACAGTGTATTAATATGAGAAATACATTTTCTCCTTTGCTCCAGGTGAATTTCATTCTCTGTGTGCTCAGTGACCTACACGAAGAACTTTACTTCACTTTCTCCATTTTGATTCCTGTGTTCCCATTGCTGGGCTGGTTGATCTGCTCTGTACCAGTAAGTAAACTTGTCCCACCCTCAGCAGTGGTCCTAATGGTGGAAACTGGAAAAGAATAGATGCTCTCCAAGTTCCCTATCTCAAAGTGCCAACCATCAAAAAGATTGAGAAAAGACAACAGGAGAAGAAAAAGTCCAAGCTGTGGAGTGAGTGAAGGGATGTCCCATTTGACTGGGATATTTTGGGGTTTTTTAGTTACAAAAAGCTGTTGCCATGACTGTATTTTAGCAGCCAGGGTAGCATGGGGAGGGGAAGTGTTGGAATGGGAAGATCTGGAGGGATGAAGGGAGCTGACAGGAGGAGGCAAAAGGCCTGGGAAAAGAGAAGCCATGAGGGAAAAGATCGATCTAACCTGCCTGATTTGAGACAACTCTAGATAAGCTGTAGCCAAGGAAGCAGCTTCTCTCTGGGGCAGTATGAACCCAAAAAACTACTTACAGATCAAAGCTCCTTTTTCCCATCCTGAAGAAAAGCTAAGGAAGCATCCCTACACCCTGCACTTGCTCCAGCCCTGCCCTGAGACCTGCTGTGCTAAGGAGTTCTTCTAATTGATGCATTATTTTTTTTGTCTTGCAGCATTTTCCGTTGTTTCACAGTATCAGTGACCTTGAGTCGTGGAATCCAACCTTCGTAGCTGCCTTTGCAGTAAGGAGCAATTTGCTGGTGGTTGTTTTGGAAAAGAAGATAGTTTCCAATGAGATGGACTTGCCCTGGGGTTGTATAGTTTTCCCCATAAATAAAGTATGGGTTATGAGGCCAATGTTTCATGTTAAATGTTGGCAGAGAGGTACATCCAAGTAATCATGGATTCATGTCTCCTGTGACCCCCTGGATGCTGCATCATATGTGGGAAAATCGTGGGGAGATTAAGTGGAGATTATGCATCAGGCAGAGATATTATTAATCAACAACTCAGTCTAATGCTGCTTCTGCAGAGGAAAGACATCTCTGACCCTGTAGCATACCTCATAGGTCTATCAGGGTATGGGACCTGACTGCCACTGCACCAATGGGTCAGGGCTTTTGCAAATAGTCAGTGTAGGAGACAGAGGATATGCAAAGCATCAATTTAACTTCTTCCTCTTTTGGAACTATACAAAAGAGGAAGAAGTTAAATTGCAGTAAATTCCTTTGCAGTAGCTGAAGTGAAGGAGATTGGTCCCTGCATGACCTAACAATTAAAATTNTGCAAAGCATCAATTTAACTTCTTGCTCTTTTGGAACTATACAACTACCTTTGCAGTGAAGGAGATTGGTCCCTGTATGGCCTAACAATCAGTTTTGTTGTTAACTTGTCTCCAATACAAACCTAACCCATCATTACTTTTTAGCCTTACATCCATTGTGTGGTTTTTGCTTTCCTGCTGCGCTATTTGGAGATGAGATATGGAGAAGCAGTTCCAAGACTTGATCCCATCTTCAGGTGTGTCCCGTGCAGCCGGGTGCTGGGGTGCTTTGTGATCCACAGTTATCCTGCTCTGCAGGGTGGGTCAGTGGTGCACAGCCCTCCTGGCTCACCCTGATGGCACAAGAGTACAAGAGGAGCAGTGAGCTTAAAAACGTTTTCCAAAGGGTGGATAAAGCCCATGGGTTTAGTTTTAACCATTTTATCTGGAGAGGAGGAAAGTGAGAAGAGGGGAGGGGTTTTTTTTTATTCTTTTGGGTCATTACAGTTTCCAACTTTACTTACTGGAGTTTCCCTTAATGTGTCTGGAGGCAAATTCCCACCCAGTGTGTTGCAATAGGAGGTCAGTTCAACTCCAGTGTCCTAGAGAGAATAATAAATGTGATTTAAGCTTTTTTTTTTATTAATTTTCATAGCCAAGGTTTCAGGATATTTCACTACATTTGGCTAAATTAACATGTACAAATTGAGATCCAACTTTTTAACTCCTTTTCACATGTGTCAGTATCGTTCTCTGTGGCACGGAGACTTTCCCCAAAGCTTTGTCAGGATGGGGTTGTCCACTATCTGTTCTCTGCTTATCTGTCTCCAGCAGCATCCAACTGACCAAGTCATGGGGGAGAGGATGTGTAGAAAAATACTAAGTTGTCAAACATTAACAAACACAAGTCAGCTGGGAGTGAGATGCCCAGATAGCTCTGAAAACTTATTTTAATTCTCCTTGAACAGATCATTGGCATGTGCCAGGCAAGGAACCAGTAAATACTTAGTGATGAAAGAAAATCTAAAGCTGGCCTTTATTTTCTCATGTATGCCAGAGGGATTTTTTTTTCCCTTTTTCCCTTGAATAAATATTTGGGCAAACACTGTGGAACTGTCTGAATTCAAATAAGTTCTGTGGGGCGCTGCATAAGCACTGCCCTGGGAACAAACATGTGAAACCAAACATTTTCAGAAGGGAAACCCAGTGACACCATCTCTCCTTCTCCTCTCATAGGATACAGCAGAGGAAAGCAGCCAGTCACCAGAACAGGAATCCCCCCAGGGAGGAGCCCCCCGAAGTCCAAGCAGAGAGGGAGAGGGTGAGGAGTGCGATGGCCTCCCTGCAGCAGGAGGAGGTGAAACCAGACTTCTGGGTTGTTCTCTTTTGCATTCTCCATCTTTGGGCATGACTCTGCATTCTTAGCTCCCACACACATTATTTATTTACTGTCCAAGTGCATTTCTTCCCATCCAGCCCTGGCAGCAGAGGCAGTTTAGCTGGCACTATATTGTTATTCCAATTCTGTGGGTGTTTTTTTCTTTTTTTTTTTTTTCCTGTTGCTGTTTCCTGGATTTTCAGTTTAGAAATTTTCTCTGTAAAGGCTTGTGCTTAATGGTAAGAGCAGATGAATTGTCTCATGGGACAAGAGGACAGTTTTTATTTTACACTTCATCTCTTCACAGGAGTTGGTTATTGTTGTCAACGGTCTGCGCAAGGAGTATGAGGACAAGAAAGCCTGTTCCATCCATAAGAAAAAGAAGAAAGTTGCTGTCAAAAACCTCTCTTTCAGCATTAAAAAAGGTTCAAGTATTTTGCTGTGCCACCTGAAATGACTAAAATCTAATGTGAAGGTCACATTTGGAGACCATATTGTTGCTAGAACTTTTTTTGTGCAACCAGACCCATGAGATCATGAATTTAATTTATTGGGAATAAGTCTTTGGGAACAACGCTTTCACCTGCTGTATGTTTAGATATTGCCTAGTACACAGGGGAGAAGGTCTTATTAATAATAATTGTGATTAACATTTCTTGCATATTTGTTCCAGGAGAAGTATTGGGCCTATTGGGACCCAATGGGGCTGGAAAAAGCACAACTATAAACATGATTTCTGGAGGTATAACGGTGACTGCTGGGGAGGTAGGTGACTCCTTTCTGAGGGTTGATCCTGATGTGATAAATGATGTGATAAAGCAAGCTGGCAATGTGGCCCTTGAGTCAGGGAATTTATATACATGCAACCCTGGAAATTACAGAATTGAGAAGAAATTGTTGATTTACTCAAGGCATGTTCTAGTTTTCACCAATATCAATGTTGCTAACGTGAGGGTCTGAGCTACACAAAATTTTCAGTCTGGATTTGAATCCAAAGGTGGAATTTCACAAGGCTTGTAAGAAATTTTGACATCTAAAATAACCCAAACCACTCTTCATAAACAGCCTTGCAAAACCAGGAAATTGAAAACGAATGTGAACAGGGTTGGGCCAGTAACAATCCATCACCTAATTATGTACAGGATGATTAATGACATGTGCTGGGGAGGGGAAATACCATTGCTGTTACAGATTTGGGGCTGAATGTTTGAAATAGAAACATATTACTAGGAATAGATAGTCTCATGCTGGTACTATGACCTGGAGTGTTGTGGTAATAATACTATTTGGCCTTGTGGGCCAAATAGTCCAGGCTCAGGTGAGCAGAAGTTGGGGCAGATGGAGACAACCCCTCCAGTGATGCTGGGCACCCATTCCTATGTGCTAATGGAGTTCCTCAACAACTTTACTTCATTTCCAAGGGGTTCATTGATTCTCCTCAGAGTAACACACCACAACTACATGTGTGTTCGTGCAGGTGCTGCTCAGGGGCCGCAGCGCAGCCATCCCCACCGCAGCGCAGGGCAGCCCCGGGTGCCTGGGCTGCTGCCCACAGCAAGACCCGCTCTGGCCAGACCTCACGGTGCTCCAGCATCTGGAGACATACGCTGCTGTGAGAGGGATGAGGAAAGAAGATGCAGCTGTTATCCTCAGCTGGTACAGAGCCAAGCTTTTGTTTCTTTCTCTCTGCAGAGTTATAGGACAGGGAGAGGATTTTCTGCTCACAAACCTGGCTTGTGTGAGTAGGAGAGACATCACCTTCAGTGTCTCTTCACCTGGGAGAAATTGGATCTCCTTCTCAAGAGATCTGCTATTTATACTGTTCTCAGTCCCTTGTCAATGAAGGTTTTAGCTCTAGTTTATCTAGAGAACTTCAGAAAAAAATACAGCTTGCCCCAGTTCCTGGGCAGTTACATGAGTACCTCACTTCTCTCATTAGCTGCACTCACTGTCTTGAGCTTCTGCAAAAAAAATACCTCATTGTGTGAGCTGGGAGTAAAATCTCCAAGTAACCCAAGGTGATATATATCAGACAAAATTAGTATATTTTTCTCTGGCTCCTCGGTACCCCTGACCAGTGTTAGCAAACAGTGAGGGTCATTTCAGCAATTCTTTCCATTCCCCACAGCATAGCAAATGCCTTGGATCTCCAGAAGCATTTAAAGACCCTGGCTAGGAGGTTGTCTGCTGGAGAGGCCAGAAAGGTATGTGTTAGATTTGTGTTTGTTAGTTGAGCAAATCTGCTCTTTCCTCCTTGAACACAGTGCACAGTAAACCATCAGCAGAGTGGGTTCCTGGCATGATTTGTTCTCATCAATAGCTTTTGGATCCAGCCTGGCAGGATGCCCTCTCTCATCTTCTGCCACTCTCCTGCATTGTGTGTTTAATAAGCACTAACCACAAATTGGATTTACAAGGCAATCAACCCTTCTTGCCTGGCCATGCACATCTGCCTGTAAATGGGGTGGAAAACCACTTTCAGGTCTTTGCCAGGCTTGGGAATTTTGGGGAAAGCGATTAAAATGTGAACAGAGATTAAGGTGTAGCAAAACAACTCACCAGTTCTGCAGGTAAAGTAAACCCTGACCTGACCTCTTTGTCTTTCCCATTTCAGCTGTGTTTTGCCCTGAGCATCCTGGGAGATCCCACGGTAATGCTTTGGGATGAGCTGTCGGTGGGCATGGACCCGAAAGACCAGCACTGTGTGTGGTGAGCAGCCCTGTTTTAGGGGAACTGGGAAGTGTGTAGCAGATGTAATGGGATGGGTCTTACCTTCCTTACTGTAGTAAATGTTGGGCTTCTCCATAGGTGGCAGAGTATATCTGTGCTTTCCCTTTTTCCTGATGCATGGGGGATGGGATACCACTCAATTCTTTGTGCAGCAAGTTCTTGCAAACCATCAGATGTGATCTTAGTGATAGCACACTAAAAAAAACATGAGTAGGTTGCAGTTGAACACGTTATTGGTACAAAAAGGCAAAAATTCCTGTTTTTTCAGAGCATGAGGAGAAAAGTATAGGTAGTTCTCCTCATCACTCAGTGCTAGTACTTACTCTAGCTTTTCATCAACAGCTTACACTGAAAGTTGAAAAGTTGGAGGGATGCTGATGCACTTTCACAAGCTGTATTCCAGCAAGATAACTCAAGTCTTTTCAAGAGTCATCCACTTTTCTATAGTTCCATCATTTCAGTTGTTCTTAGGGAGGGAGACACAAAACAAGTGATTTCCTTTGGCTATTCCAGGGAAGTAACTGTGGTCCCTCTGTTCCCAGGAGAGTGATTCGAAATGCCATGAAAAGCAAGGAGAGGGCAGCCATCCTCAGCACGCAGTACCTGGAGGAGGCAGCGGCGATGTGCGACCGGGTGGCCATCCTGGTGTCGGGGCAGCTACGGTGGGCACTGGGGTTACAGCAATTCTTAGGATGCCACCTGATTTTTAGTCTGGGACAGAGGTGGTTTTGTGGTTTGTTGTGTGGTTTGTTTGGGGTTTTTTTTTTCTTCTTAATCAAGTAGAAAATAGGACTATCCAATCCAACAGTTGGGTTTTGTGAGGAGGTGAGTTGTTTCAGCAGCAAAGCCTAAACAGCCGCTGAATAAGAGGATGTACATCTGCTGCTGGTATCCATTGCTGCTTATCAAAATCTGTGCACAATTTTCCCTCCTCTGCAGGTACATTGGTTCCCTTGAGGATCTGAGAAGTAAGTTTGGTGCAAGTTACCACCTAGAAGTCAAAATGACGGACACCACACAAAGCGATGCTCTTCACACCGAAATTCTGCACCTCTTCCCCTGTGCGGCTCGGCAAGAAAGGTCACTACCCTGGGGCTGCACCCCAAGCCCAGACTTGTGCTGGGATGCTCTGGTACTCCTACTGACCTTGCTCAATAACTTAACTGGGAGTACAGTAACCCTACAACTACCCCTAAACCTTAGTCCCAAGTCCTGAAATTAAGAATTTTTGGGGGCTTTACATTATTTTTTCAGGACTGCTTCTTTGCTCATCTACAAGATACCAATGGAAGATGTGCTACCCCTGTCCCGGTCCTTCTCCAAGCTAGAAGCAGGTAAAAGGAACCAAACAATTAGAAGAGATCACTTTCAAACTGTTCATGTGGATTTGTTTTTTAAGGATGCCTTCTCCATCTTCTGCAGCTAAGCAGAATTTCAAGCTCGAGGAGTACAGCTTGTCATTGCACACTTTGCAACAGGTATGTTGATGTAGAAGTTACAGGTTAGAAGCTGCTTCTACAGAAAGAAGAAATAACCTGCCACCAGCTTAAATACTGTTTGTTCTTGGCAATGATGGGCTTGTTTCTCCTGTAATGTACTGCAGGTGTTCATAGACCTCACCCGGGACCTGGAGGAGCGGGACCTGGATGTGGTGTCCAGTAAGGCTATGGACCAGAGACCACTTCACCCCTGAGCCACAGAGCCACAAAGGAAAATATTCAGCTTATTTCATCAGTGTTACTGATATGTGTGATTCGATGCAGCCCTAGGACTTGGTCATCTGTGTCGCACCACACACACAGCCTTGTAGGTTATGTGCCTCATAAAGAAAATAATAATTCTTATTTTAATAAATAAAGCCTTTATCTGCCTGCTATTCATCTGTATCCCTGCCCAGACTGACTTGTGAAGATTTGCTGTGCTGAGAAATAACCCTGCTGGGTTGAATTACTGGTCCCAAGCAGCAAGGCAGGCACTGCAGCTGTGCCTGGCAGGGTCAGTTGTTGGAGAGGATCATGTCTGGACTCAGAAGAGGCTCTGAAACACTCCTCTATAGTAGGAGGACACCAGAGCTTTGGCTCACTCAGTCCTAAGAAACATCCCTCTGCCTGGTGTCACACAGACAACAAGGGTGGTACCTTCTGGTGGAGAGTTGTAGGGGGGTGTTTGGATCCAAAAAGGTACTGCTGTTCTGTACTCCAGCTCAGGCACCTTGGCCCACCTCTGGTCCTCACTGCTGGAGATACAGAGAGAGGAAAGGACTTGGCAATCCCTGGAAAAGTTTAATGAAAACTGGCAGCTTTTAGATCTTTAAAAAAAAAAAAAATTATCTGGAGTCAAAATAAGGTGTGATTATACCCAAAATAATGCTGGAGCAGGACAGCAGCATGTGTGTCTGGCTTGACTTGCTGTTTGGGAAGATGCAGTGGGATCCTCACTAGCATCCACCCTCTGTGGGTCTTTGGGAGGTGAGGGCCAGCACCAGCACCCTGATCCTGTCTGAGCAGATCAGCATCAGTTCTTGGATGCCTGCCTGCTAAGGCTAGCTTTCAGTAATAATTTTTTAAGAATAAATAAAATACAGACTCCCCTACATTTAGGCAGAAAGGTCCTTCCCCCTGTACTCCCAGCCTCTTGGAAAAGCTGGTCTGGAGACCCACTGGAGGATAGGGCGGTGCCATCCCATTGGAAAGACACAGCAGCAAGACCCTCACCCACACCATAAGCTCCCCTGGTTCATGGGGATGGTGCTGGTGGTGCAGGTACAGATGATGCAGGGGTGGTATGGTCAAGGTAGGCATGGATGGTGCAGAGCCACTGATGTGTGTCTGCAGTGCAGGCAGGGATACAGGCAGACAGGTACCAGCTGACTGCCATGGCTTAAGGATGGGCTGCTGCTGCCAGGAAAAGCCCCAAAGAAGCCATCCCAGGTGCTCAGAGAGCTGCTTTCCTTAGGGGCATCCATGCCTCAGTGCTTCTGTCAAGGTAATGGGCAGGGAGGTGTCTTTGTTTGAGATTCCCTGACTGGGCCCTGGCACATCCACTTCTCTGCTTAAGTCGGTGGGTTGTTTTTTCCCCTTTGCAAGGAGGGGCTGAAAGGGGAAGAGAAGGTTTGTACTCCTAGGAGATGTAGTGGGGGCAGGTCTGAACTTCATTCTGTGTCCTGACACATCACACCTCTGGAGTCTACCTAGCCCTAACCCATCTGAATGTTATTTAAATGTTAGGGGTGGGGTTTTTTTTCTGCTAGGCAGAGCAGAGGGAAGCAGATCCAGCTCCTCTTCACTTTCAAGCCCAGTCTCTGTCCCAGCTGGTTGCTTCTCCCTGTCCCAGCTGGTTGCATCTCCCTGTCACCACCAATCCTTCATCCTTGCTGCAGTGGGCAACAGAAGGGCAGGCGTGCTCCACAGCTGGATAGTGAAATCAAATCCATTCCCTTTAGAAGCACAGAGTGGCCAAGATAAGTTTATCTGAATGTTTACACCACGTCCTGTAACCCGAAGAGCTGATCCAGGAGGCAGCGCTCTGCTGCGCGTCCCACGCGGGGCCGGTGGCACGGAGGCGGTTTGCAAACACAACCTTTGCCATCCAGAGGTGAGCTCGAGCCACTGTTCCCTCCTCCACCTCCAGCAGTAATATTTCTGTTGACTTCAGCCTCTCTTGTTGCACTGAGAAACGTAACGGAGTTCGCCAGAGGAAAAGATTCTTGTGTGGTTTGTTGTTGGGCTCGGTTTTTTTTTCTTCTCTTGGCCAAGACTCAAGAATTTCCTGAGTAACTTTTCGGAGAATCTGCTCCAGCAACTCAACAACAATACGCTCTGTTTGCTTTTTATAACATAAATAAATCTGAAGATCTGCCAAGGAGGAAGGGAGGAGGAAGCCAGGGAAAAACGAAGTGATGGTGTGAGGAATGCCTTTTGGCAGGAGTGCCTGAGTGAAAAAAAAAAAAAAACGGGTGTGTGGACACAGGAGCACTGAGAACCGCTGGGACGACCGGCAAGTCCAGCCCAGGGAGCTCAGCATCTCCACTTTTAGAGGGACGCTACAAAGGGCAAACTCTGGGCTCCTATCAACCCTTCCCATTAAGGTAAGGCTTAATCTTCCTTCTGAAATAGAAACTGTTATTTAAAAGGTATGAAAAATTCCAGTAGTTACAATAATATTGGGTGGAAACAAGACACTGGGCACCTTCCTAGCAGGCTGAGTTCAGCTTGTGATCAAGCTTAGTGACTTCTTGAAGGCAGGAGGGTGTTTTTGACCTTATTTTGATATGAAATAGCACACCAGTGGAGCCCAGTTTACAGCAGAGGTGAACTTCTCATGCTTCTCAGAGCCAAGGCAGGTTCAGCTCAGCATTTGATGTAATCCAGCTCACGTGAGGAGCAGAGTTCTTTCCCTGCATGCAGTGTATGCTAGAGATTGAATTTTAGAAGTCTTCTGTTCATCTTACCCTCTTAAAAAGTCCCTGTGAAATACCAAGGGAACAATGAGATCAGTTCTGCGGAGTTTTCCCCAAGCCCCCAAACTCCACAGCAACGTGGTTGGGGTCAGGCAGGGGGTCAGGTGGTGGGTAGGAGGACACATGGGACATCTGTAATGGGTACTGGATGTGCTGGCTCTCCATCTCACCCGGGGAATTCCTAGGCATGAAGCTGAAGCTGTTGGTGTGTCGAAATTGCTCTGTGTCCATGAAAGTGGAGGAGAAACTGGTAACCTGCTGTAGCTGGGAAAAACTTCCATCTGTGGAAATACATGCTGCCTTACACCTTGCTTCTGTTAGGTGAAAAAGTGACCAAGCAATTGTAAGTTTGACTTCACAGTCTCCTCAGTGATGTCTAGAGCTCATAGCACAGGTTAAACTCAAATTTTTATAAGCCTGGATTTCTCGAGAGCAACTGTAAGAGAAAAATCTATTCAGGGAGTGATGTCCAAATAGTGGATTCCTGCCACTGAGCCCATGTCCCTACCCATCCTCCCAACACACCGTGCCAGTACATGTGTTTGCAGTATGTACCCAGGGAATACTGTTTGTTGCAGCTGCTTTTCCAGCATTTCAGTGCCTGCTGCCTTGTTACAGCCGAGATGTGCCTCTCCTGCAAGCTGAATATAAATATTTGGAAGAAGATTATCTCGGTTTTGCCCATCAGCATCATTCCCCAAGGGGAACAAGGGAACAGAAATCCTCCTCCTGTGTGACAGGAAGGTTTGAAAGGATTAGGTCTGAAAATGCTCTGGTATTTCTGCCTGAGACTTCCTTTAGGGAAGACCAAGATCTTGTCTGATAGCATATTTTAGCTGCATATGTGACAGCAGAGTAGTTTGGCTGTCTGAATGTAACCCTTTTGCGTTTGGATACTTAGTCCTTTTGCCCATTAGAGTTGCTAAATTATTTTACTGATGTTAATATGGACATATTTCATCTGCCAAAGTCATTCTGACCATTCACTTTACTCCTGCTTCTTAAAGTCTCCACCACCAGTGTCAGTCCAGGCAGCAAATCCCTGTTTTACTTTGACCCCATCTTTTTTGGGGGACGCTGCCACGTCTTTTGGAGGAACGCACCTACACATCCTCATGGCTGCTCCTCTCTTGCTTCCCATCAATATCCCCAACAACAACAGCTCTCCAAATGCACTTCCAAGAATTTGTTCTTGTAGCTCTGAGTCGCCTTCAATCCACATTGCTTCCCGTATGAGCTCAGCTCACACCACAGCCAGGAGTTGCTCAACACGTCTTGGTGTGGAGCCTATAGCACGTTAAAATCACAAGCAAAAAGATTTTGGTGCTCTTCATCGACCATTTTGTTGCTGTTATTTCTTGGATAATAAAACCACATGAGCCAATTAGGTCATGTAGCCTGATTTTCCTCTTTTATATCATAAATAACTCTTGCTGCTGAGCTGCAAAGATTGGGAGTACATTGAGGATGATGAGGTCTCTAGAAGCTGCAGGGCTAACAGAGAGAAGCAGTCGCTGCCTTCCTACCTTTGGTTGTATTCAAAAGTAATTGTTTTAAAATTGTTTGTAGGTTTAAAAATGAAGGCACTTCAGAGAAATATAAGTATTTTCCAGCAAACTAAAATTCTTTTGTGGAAAAATGTACTTATCAAGTGGAGGATGAAAATGCAGAGCTTTCAGGTAAGCTCAAGAAAATTCAATTAAATAAAATTAGTTTAAGGACTGGCCAATCCCCGCCTGCCCCTGTAACTCAATTTTGTTTCTTAAAGTTAACCATTAAAGTACCTTTGAAAAGCCTCATCTGGGAATGAACACTTTCCAGGACTTCACTTTTTAACTGTTATTATTTCTGTCCCTTACATGATGTATGAGACAGACTCCTTGAGCAGAGTAATTTACTGAGGTGATGTGCACAATGCAAAACCTTGTTGGTTGACATTTATAAAGCCAGTGTGCCCAAGTGCCTCCTGTTTATACTTTAATCCCACAAAATATGCACTGGTACACTGTTATGTTATTCAATTCTCCTCTCCACTCCCCCCCCTCACCCAGGAGTGGATGCTGTCGCTGCTCTTTCTGCCACTGATGTTCATAGTGTGCACGTTCATGATGAACATCCGCTACCCCGAAGTGCCTTTCAGCTACCTCGGGCAGTTGGACGATCCTGCCTACGATGCCACCGGGGTCACCGTCGCTTTTACACCCATCACCGTGACCACAAGGCAAATAATGAACAAAGTGGCCTTGAACTCTGTAATGATTGGTATGTTTTGCCTTTTAAATATTTAGTTTTGTCATTATTTAACCTATTCTATGTTGTGGTTTAGTGGTTCTCCAGTATATTTCTACTCGCAAAAAATATTTCTTCTCCAGTATTTCAGTTCCTAGTGAGGTCAGTGCATGTTTCTGAGCTGTAAAGCTCTGCTATCATATAATAATACCATTAACAGACATTGGTTCATTCTTTTGATGTTCACTTCTTCTCAGCTGGTGAAGTATGGAATACATAATACATAATACCAGCTGCTGTGCTGGTGAGGAGAACTGGGAAGAAGTCACACTGCTACGAAAGCAGAATTAGACCCAGCCCCAGTGCATCCATTTCCAGACCTACAGAAGCTCATGGCAATGTTTTTCTTACAAACTTGCAGGTATAAAACTAGAGGCACTGGACAATGAGAGAGCCCTGGAGGAAGCCTGGATTTCAAATGAAGAAATTATAGGAGTTGTATTTAAGGACAACTTCTCCTACCACCTCAGGTTTTCTACTGGGAATGTGGTTATTCCAAATGACAACTTTGGATACATAGGTAATATGAGATGAGAATTCATGGGTGGGTGATTGCCTGGAATCAATTTTGTTGGAATAATCTATATTAAATAATTTAACAAATCATTAATTGTTTTTTTTTTTCATCAATGGGCCACCATCCATTTGAAGAGTTTCCCATAGTGCATATGGACACTTATCACCAACTTTTGTAATGAAAACCAGTTTTGTTTCAGTGCTCTGACCTGTGATGCCCTTAACCTTTCATCCTCCCAGACAGCTGTTACAATTTCACGTCACGGTACTGTTACAGCCCAAGGTATTGGTACAAAGGCTTCCTGTCCCTCCAGTCCAGCATCGATGCTGCTATTATAGAGGTAATTGAACTGATGTAGATGTCCTTTTATTTTAAAAATGTTTACATTTGGTGCAGGAAAGGTGAATTGCTCAGTGACAATAACAAGAGATGGGCTTAGCAGAAAGTTCTGCACAAAAACAAACACCTTAAAATACTCCACTGTCTGAGTATTGTTGGCAGCAGTGGTGAGAACTTGAATGAAATTGGTAGATCCTACAGAAAATTACTCTTTCCATTTGATTTTTAAACTTTTGTTTCTCTTAAAAATGGCAATTTCTCATAAAGGTGGGACCCAAGGGTAATGTCACTGTTGAATTTGGGGGATTTCTCAGACTCCAAGGAAAAGGCTGTTTTTGCAGAGGACTGGGGTGGTATGCATATCTGCTGGAAGGCTTGGCTTCTAAGTAGGCATACCTGTCCTTTCTTATCCTTCCTTTCCAAATCATTCCTCAAAGGTGGAACAAGCTAGGGGGTCCTTCCAACTCCACACCTCCAGCTGTGCTGGTGGCTTTCATACCTGGAGAGAGGAACAGGACTCTGGGAACTCAGTTCATCACTCAGTAGACAAGGGAGGAGAGTGTAGCTGGGAACTTGATTTTATAAAAGCATCTCACTGTGGAAAATAAACTAAATCCTGAGATGTTGACTTTGAATTCCTTTAGGTGGTGACAAATCATTCTGTTTGGGAAGAAATGAAATCAATTGCTGGTGTCCGTATGAAGTCCCGGAGCGTTATCTTCTCCATTACTCTAGAGTACAGTTATTTCATGATTACTATCGTGATGTGTTTCTCTCCATTTATGTATTTCTTATCAATGAATGTTGTAAAAGAAAAGAAAAAGCTCAAAGCACTGATGAAGACAATGGGACTGCAGGACATTGCATTTTGGTGAGTTCTTTTTTTTCACTGAAGTATCTGTTTGCCAAAAATGGGTATGCCCTTGAGTATTTGCACAATGAGTTAATAAGTTAAATGAGTTAATAAGTTTTCTCCAGTACTCTAAGGACATGTCAGAGGGGTTGAGCATGGCAGCAGCATATCCACCTTCCTTGGGTATTTCCAGTGAAGGTGGGTCGTGCTCTCTGTTCTTCATGGAGTGTGAATGAGTTGACCCTGGGGAATATTCCATATTATAATTCAAAGGTTCCTCCATGCAGATGAAGCTGTAACAACAGTTCTCCATTAAACAGAAGCATAATGCCACCATAAATTTCCATCTTCAGGCTCTCCTGGAGTCTGCTGTACACCGTTTATGTGGTCGTCCTCTCCTGCCTGCTGACAGCTGTCGCGGTGCAGGATGCTTTCTACCTCAGCAGCTTCCCGGCGGTCTTACTGCTCTTTGTCCTGTATGGCCTAGCATGTGTAAGTCAGGTTTTAAAGCCAGATTTTCTCACCATGCAGTTTATTAAGATGTTGATGAGCCTAAACATTACTCCAGAGCCTTTTCCATGGTGCTGGGGACTGTATCCTCGCTGGCCGCGCTGATCGAGGTAGCTGGGTGGGTTCTCTGGCTCGGCAGCAGTCATTTGAATCCCATCCTGACAGTCCAGCAGGCAGCAGGTTGGCTCCAAAATACCTGTTTTGAAACTCAGATCAACCCACTAAGATGGACTTTGGTGTATTTTATTGTTTGGAGCCAGCTCACCTGCCTGTTTGTCTGGCAATGGGAAGTGCTGCCATTAAAGGTATTTATTTCCTTTAGTGATGGAAGGAAACTTCTGCTTTTACAGATGCACCTGGTTTTTATGCTCTGCTCCCTCCTAAGGACCTCCAAACTTGCTGGCTCCATGGGGTTCCTCATCACCTTTCTCTTTGGATGCCTGAGCCTCGCGGTGCTGATAGAAAATCTCCCAGAACCACTGAAGTGGTTTCTCAGTCTCTTTTGTCCTTTTGCTTTTAATTCTGGCATTGCAAAGGTACGGGCAATCATCTCTGTGGTGGGACCTTCCCAGCAGCTGTCCTGGGTTGTCTTGGGGTGGGGGGAGGGGATGTTTTGTCACAGATGGTGACAATAGAAAGCCCTGCTGTGCTTCACTGATAGAGAAAGGGACAGGAAACCACAGTCCTCCTTTCAAAAGATCAGCTTTTCTGCTTCTATAAAACCTTCAGGTACTTTTTATTCATATCCAGCAAGGGGGGCTCCAATGCCCTCATTCCCTTCCCTCATTTAAGGAGTTAATGAATGAAAAAAAAAACCCCACTTCCCCCATCACAAATAATCCACAATTGTGCACTTCTGTAGCGTCCACATGAACTCAAGGAAGTCCCAGCGAGCCCATCGCCACAACAACAGCACCATTATCCGCCGGGGCTGGATCCCAGGCAGATGAGAGTTGACTTGGGGACATCAGCCCTTCATCACCCAATCACTCCACTCCCACTGCAGTAACTTCTCCTGGCAGCAAAAACTGCAAATAATTTGAGTTTTCTGCTGTGGCCATCCTTCCTCCATTCCTGCTTTGGATAATCCTGTGCAGCGTCCCACTTTTCCATCAATTATATCTCCATAGCTCAGTGTGATGCATTCTAGCTCCAGTTATTTAGTATCTGATTTTCAGATATATAAAAAATCTGCCTGGGGAATTTCTGCACTAGCAGAAAAACAAACTGAGTTTAGTGCTGATTTGCCATATGGTTAAATCAATCACTGTGTAAAATTATACTGTCATTGTCGTGAGTCTGTCATGTCAAGGTTGCCCATATCATGTTTCTTGACTGATTTGCTATAAAACTCCAAGCTTTTTTTCTGCTTCTGGATAGTTCCAGAAAATTTGGAATGAAAACATAAGATCTCCACGAGGAGTAAATATATTTCACTTGCTCACTTGAAAGAAAGGAAGAAAAATTGGTCAATACTGCAGATGATTTCTGGATTAACAACGTCAGTGGCATCCATGGTTTGCTGACATGTGCTTAGTTTTCCAGCCTGAAAATTATTCTTCTTTGCCCTTTATTTCAGATTTTCCATTTAGAAAAGTATGGAATGGGTTTCTCTTTTTCTAACCTTATGGATGAATCATACTTTTTATTTTCGACTTACATTGTGCTGGTCTTCGACTCAGTCTTGTACATGCTGTTAGCTCTGTATTTTGACAAAGTTCTGCCAGGTAGGTATGATATATGCCTATGATCATACTTTCTTCTTTTATATTTTTTATTTATGTGGACTGAGTTTAAGACTTTAAAACTTTTCTAGCCCAGACATATGACCTTAATTCCCAAATCAAATACAGCAAAGTCTTTACTGCTTTTTTCTCTCTATCTACGCTGCTGTTGAAATGTTTATGGGAGAATAATGCAATAATGCATGGGACAATGTTTTAATTCATTAAGTAAAATATTGAATTCATTAGATATAGACCTGAAGCCAACCTTCTTGTCCCATCCACCCCAGCTCCAAACCTCTTTTTTTATTTGGACAAAGTACCAGTTCTGAGGCAGCTCAATACTTATCAGAACCATCTAAATGCTTAGTCCAGGTTGATGTCTTGGTTGAGGCTTTGGTTAATGACAGCTCATCTTGTTTGCTTTCCCCTCAGGCAAATACGGCATACCAGACCCCCCCTTCTTCTGCCTGAAGCCCTCATACTGGGTGAGGAGCAGGAGAGGCTCTGCCAGGGAGTTGCCCAGAACTTCAGCAAGCCCTGAGGAGCTCTTCAATGATGACATAGAGCCGGTACCCCCGGAATTCATGGGGAAGGAGGCCATCAGGTTAACGGAGAAGGAATTGCTATTGGTGTTTTCTGAGTTGTGTAGCTTGGGTTGAGTGCTCACACAGATCACTTCTGCTGTCAGCTTTGTTAGGATTTATCCAGGCAGTCTTCATGTTCACATGGCCCTTGCAAAACACTTTGTTTCACTGAGAAAAAATAGAGATAAGATGCTGCTGAGATAAATAATAGTTTAAGCCTGTCACCAGTGATTAAATTTGGATAAATTCAGATTTTTTTTTAAACTGAGTGTTTTGCTGTGGTCTTTGTTACATGTCCATTAGGGACAACAAGAACGTGGAGGGCTGCCCATTATCAAGCAGTCATCTCTTGCAATTGACTTGACCTTGTTTTTGCAAGACTTAGTGCTCTGGTGTTGTGTGCCAGGTAGTGATGTTCACACCCATGTACAGAGCATGCCAAACCCCACTGAATCTCAGGACTGCTTCCTAATAACTCTTACTTCTCATGCCACTTCTGTCATTTTAAATTCAGCTCTATAAGAATGAAAAAGGGCTCCAGGGAAATGCATCTACAGGAATCCTGAAATAATACTCTCCTTGTCCTTTCTTTTAGACTCATCAATGTTAGAAAGGCATATAAAAAGGAAGACAAGAAGACAGAAGCTTTAAGAGGTATGAAGACTGTGAAAATGATTCCTGTTAAAGATGACCAAAAAAAGTTGTGCAAAAATTTCAGTCAAAGAAATTAAGCATTTGCATCACTTAAAAATGTACAATATTTATTGGTGCAACTGATTACCATTTTGTTCAGTTTTTACTGATTTTCTGGTTTTTATAAGAGTATAGAGAAGAAAGATATTTTTTCCTATTGTATTTCTGTCTTTTCTGCTAAATACAGAGCAGCTTCTTATGCTTTCAATACAGGGTTGGCAGAAATTTACCCCATTTTGCTTAATGCAGTTCTGACTAATTATTGCTACTTAATTCTTATGCTTCTTGACATCTCTTGCCTTCAAGAATGAGTGGATGCTAGTCAAACCTCATTTCTTCCCAAACTTGTTTTTGTCATTCCAGGTTTGTCTTTAAGCATTTATGAGGGTCAGATCACTGCCTTGCTCGGCCACAGTGGGGCTGGAAAGACAACGCTGTTAAACGTGCTCAGTGGACTGACTTTGCCTTCTGAAGGTAGGACAGTTAATGGTGGGGTGGGGTGGGCTTGATTCAGAATCTGTAAGAACCAAATTGTTCCTCCTCATTGCATTTACTCCCATGAACAGGCTCTGCAAGCATATACAACTACAAGCTCTCTGAATTAGGAGATAGGGAAGAGATTAGAGAGATGGTTGGTATTTGTCCACAATTCAACTTACAGTTTGAAGTCCTAACGGTGAAAGAGAACTTGAAAACTTTTGCAGAAATCAAGGGCATCAAGTCCAAAGAGGTAGAACGAGAGGTAAGCGTGTATTCCCCTGAAACAGAATCACAGACTGGTCTGGGTTGGAAGGGAGCCCAAGGATCATCAAGTTTCAACCCCCCTGCCACAGGCAGGG